>JXSR01S000931.1:9276-21582 GCA_000969725.1 Ophiothrix spiculata | reverse complement strand
AAGCTCATTATGCCTTTATCAAAATCACAAACGGCTCCAAGAGCTAACGGTTTTCAAGAAGTCTATGCAATGCAATTAACTGGGCAAAATAAGAAATTCGCAAAAAAAATGATTAAAAAGGCAAAATAAACACACAAAACAGAAAGCAATTCATCAGACAAAAAGAGAGATTATGGCTACCCACTGTTTGGCTCGTGGGCAATTCATAAGATTGTAATACCAAAATCAGTCTATTTTCCCTTTCAGCAATAACCCTTTTTTTTGGATTTTTCAATCATTTCAATTAAGGTTTTAAAGATATAAATTAGGGTTCTTTTCTACAATGCTGCAAGTAAAAAAGGTGATGTTTGGCCATAAAAATAATAATATTCTTCAAAAAGTCACAAGTTCTCTCCATAAACCAAAACAAATATCTTGATAGGTGATGTTAAAATATATCAGTTCGGCGGAACAATTTGGATACCCACATACATTTTGTATCCAAATTGTGATACCTGTATCAGGATAAGGATATGGAGGGGTATTCGAATTCTGATACGCCTGTCGTGGCGCAGGAAACAAATCGACAGCGCAAGCTGGCAAGTACATGTAGAGCATCTTTCTTGCATCTATGATAAATCTATCTGTGGAAATGTCATTTCCATATGTGCAATTCCAGAGGGACAGCTTCGAAACATGTCCTGATAGCTCCTTATCAGAGAAGGCAAAATAATTTGACCAAAACTTGATTAGAATTTAGATGACAAATGATGATAATGTTATTGACTTTTATACATACCGATATGGTGCGCGGCGAAGCTAAATATTAATTTCAGCTGATATCCCGTTTCAGCTGTTTTTAATCCAAATTCAGATACGGGTATCAGAATTTTGATACGAAGTATCTAAATTCAGATAGGTATCCGAATTGTGAGTTCCGCTGAACTGATATGTGAAGTTTGGTATTCATCCAGATGCTGATACTATTCCAAAAATCTATGATTGAAACATTGACTTACCTTTATGTGCATTTTTGGAAGGAGAGTAGACAAACGCCATTGTGTATAAATAGAAGTTAAGCAGCCCATAGAATGCTAGGAATTCAACAGGTACAAAGAAGTCAAGGAAAGCAACTTGGAAATGAAATCAACAAAAACATTACAAGAAATCCATTAATAAACAGTTTCATGGTTGAGAGCAAAAAAGGATGTATCTGCGTTTCAACAATCCTGATAACAAAAGATCTCAAGACCTAATTGGTCTTTTCATATAATGATCTTTTTCACATGTGTAATTGATCATTCATTTTGAAAGCCCCAGAAGGTCTTGAACATGAAAGTAGTAAGGGGCACTTGTTATGGGGTCAACAGCACGGTTGGAGTTAGACTTTTCCAGCCTGTGGCTTGAGTTTTTCATTGAGGGTTAAAAACATAGCATAATTTTCTGTCATTTTTTCCCGGTCAAAGCCATCTGAGGGGCCAGTCCTCCTGTTATGCTACTGGTCTTGAAACCTTTTGTTCTAGGGATTGTTGCCTTGCAAATAACGGCCTTGTTACTCGATCTCAACCCTTGAGTTATACTTTTTTTTAAATGACGGCCTTGTTACTCGATCTCAACCCTTGAGTTATACTTTTTTTTTAATAACGGCCTTGTTACTTGATCTCAACCCTTGAGTTATACTTTTTTTTTAATAACGGCCTTGTTACTCGATCTCAACCCTTGAGTTATACTTTTTTTTTAAATAACGGCCTTGTTACTCGATCTCAACCCTTGAGTTATACTTCTTTTTTAAATAACGGCCTTGTTACTCGATCTCAACCCTTGAGTTATACTTTTTTTTTAAATAACGGCCTTGTTACTCCATCTCAACCCTTGAGTTATACTTTTTTTTTTTAAATAACGGCCTTGTTACTCGATCTCAACCCTTGAGTTATACTTTTTTAAATAACGGCCTTGTTACTTGATCTCAACCCTTGAGTTATACTTTTTTTTTTTTAAATAAAGGCCTTGTTACTCAATCTCAACCCTTGAGTTATACTTTTTTTAAATAACGGCCTTGTTACTCGCTCTAAACCCTTGAGTTATATATTTTTTTTATAACTGCCTTGTTACTCGATCTCAACCCTTGAGTTATACTTTTTTTTTTAAATAACTGTACAAATTGATTGAGTTTTTCTGCATCCTGTGCAGTGAGCTCAAAGTCAGACAGATGTATGCATATTGTTTCAGTACTGTAGGAAAGAAATCTACAAAAACATCATAATGTAACTTTGAATAATTTTTTTCTGTTGAAAAATTGAAATTAGATCGTTGTTAGTTGTGTGCTTGTGAGATCTTTTGTTTTTGCTTCTCAGTTTTCAAAAGCTACGTCGAAAATATTTAGGTATACCTTTTGGGCCTCAAATGTCGTTTGCCCCTCCTAACAAGAAACCCTGGTGCCGCCCCTGCAAGTAAACACCATTTCTTATAGTAAGAAAAACTCATTATAATTCAAAGGATATAATTTTCATAGTATGATGATAATTCTGTGACAAAGTTTTCATCTAAGATGCTGAGACCAAACCTTAACGCCATCACCGTGATGCTAATTGCCACAATGAATAACATCAGCACTGTCATAAAATTTAGACGAAGATCTGTAAGGAGAAACGAAGAAAACGTTCAGTAATTCAACATCAGTGGTTACATTTTAAAAATAAATACTGGGAATTTATAATGCGTTATGCCTCCAGGATTTTGTAATTCCACTTGGCCTCTGCACACTTCATAGGTGTTTGCTGACTACTGTGGCCCAAGTAAGCTGTTTACAAACTAGTTTACTTCCCCATATGGACATATTGGTTTATGTGTATTAATCGGTTGCTGGTTGAATACTTCCAAGATTTATAGAGTAAATTTGGTTTTGATCAAAGTATAATGGAGTCATATATTTACAGAGGTGATACCGGATTCCTTAAACAAGTGAAACGGCATCGTCAGCGCTTGGTCTTAAATAGATGGTACAGATACTAGCCCCATCAACTTGGGCTGAGAGTCTAAAAGTCAGTCGGACGTAGAGATAAACCTCCCAAATACTATTTTACGAAGACTCCAAACTGCAAATGCTGGGTCTACTCCAGCCTCAATATCAAATCTGTGTTGCTATCAGCATGATCAGGGTTTTTGCAGCTTTGTAGCTCTGTCGTCTACTTTGTTTCACACTTTGGTAGCTTTGCCAGTTCATGTCACTTTGAGAGTTGAATTCATTTCAACTCGAAAAATCTTGTCATGCGACATAAATTTGCATAGTATCTTAGCGACATGTAGCTTTGCCGCTACAACAACTGGAAGCGACAAGTTTTTGCAAAAAATATATGTCAACAAAGCTACAAAACTACACAAGTATGATAGCAGCATGAGAGTGTTATTTGAATTTGTTTTTACATAACTTCACAGTGCAGAATCTGCAGATACTTACTCATATATGGAAGGGCTTTGAGTTCTGTAAATGCCCTGATAATTAGGAAGATCAGATACAGTAAATACAACCCACCAACCACACAGAAGAAACTGATTAAACCCTGGAAATAAGAAAACGGGGAAAAAGTATACATTAGGTCTCATCAAAAACTTGACATGACCCGACCCCAACTTGCTAACCGTGACCCGACTTTAACTCACTAACCATGACCTGAACCTAGCCCTGACCTTAAGCATACCCTTAGGCCAAAAAAAAATTGTTTGGTTGCCCTCCACAGACCGACCCTATTTTTCAGCCCGACCCAAACTATTTTTTATTGAAATTTTTTTTCCCTCAAAAAATATGCAAAACTTACAGAAAACTACAAAAAAACCCAATGTCATATCGATATTCAACCCTCAAAACGTTTAGGATGTCCCAAATCACTACAAGAGGTATTTGATTGTTTTGATTTGATGTTGCGGGGGAAGTTGTGAAGGCTGAAGCGGCCGATCGACCTAGCAGTCCATGGAGGAGTATTGGAAAAAAAAACTTTAAAAAAAACAAAAAAACAAAAAAAAACGACCGATCAACCCTCTCTGAAAAAAGCTGTGGAGGGCAACCAAACTATTTTTTTTGGCCTAATTTCATACCCTACAATTTCAGATGGGACCTAAAGTATACTTGGTCCAAAAACGGAAATGAAGAATTGACATAAGTGATGTACTGGGTTATAATATCATGTTTTGGAGATTTCAAATTCTGTGAAATTCTCATGGAAAAACCAATAGTTGTATAACATTTATTATCAGCATGTGTCTCTGGAAATACAGTAAAATGGCAGACTGAGTGTTTAAATTTGAAATAAAGTGGTCAAATATTAGTTGTACTACTAATTAGTGCTGTTATCGATTGTCGGAAGTATTGATTATCGATCGACATGTCGATACACAAAATGATGGTATCTATACTAAACGACATCAAGGCCAAGGGGAAAAAACCCACATACTTGAAATAAGAGAAAGAGCGATGTGCACTTTCAATGCAATTAAAGATTTGTCCGCAACGATTGAAGACACATTTTCAAAGCTCGATTCAAGTCTTTTTCCACTTTTCTGTCAATCTTACGCTACCCATATTTCAATTCACCAAAGACTGATGCACACTCAGGAAAGGAATTGTTTGACAATTAGTTGCAGTAATTATTTACATAGAAAAACCATAAAAAGTCTGAAAATTATTTAGTTCAATTTTCAACTGCTGTATTAGGATTTTCATCATTGGTCAATATTTCATAATGTATAGTACAACAGCCAATCAAAATTTCGTTAGAAAATGCCAGAATTACTTGCAGAATAAATAACATTATCTTTTCAATAGAAATTCACATAATTTTTCAAGAATTATTTTTGACTTTGGTGATAGCTAATATTTTCAATGAATTATGTTGGTAAGATTTTGCACTTCCTTAATATGCGTAACGTAAGTTAACAATTTTGACTGTCGGTCCGTGGCCTAAAAATGGTGACGGCATGGTCAAAAGTACATTTCAACTTAGGTGACTCTTTTCCCTGTGTCTTTTAAGAATAAATGCATGATCAAATTGCGAATTTGTTGATTTTCATAACGTATCAATTTTTGTTTTTATACACTGCATGATGCATGTAGTTTTCGCTGTTAAGCTTACACTTGTTACTGGTAACTCAAGCCTGTATCAAACTGTGTGATTATCGATAATGTTGTTGACATGTCAGATGTTTTTCACTTGACATATCGATACCCAAAAAGCCTATCGATAACAGCACTACTATTATTAACATTTCTCCTATCTCCTAGCAAATCCTATATCCTATTTTTTGATCATTACAAAACAAGCAGGAATTGTGAGGCTTTCATTCATCTGAGAGCAAAGGTAATCCCACTCACGCACACGCCATGACATAGATATTGATGTGCGATCAAGTTGCACGTAAAACATGCACTGCGTATCCTGCAGTTATGCTGTGTTCCACCTACACACATTCTTTTACGCATCAATAGACCTTTTCAAAACATAACTTTCTGAGAATATCCGAAGCTGATTTTACACTTTCAGGCAATTGCCGACAGAGAAAGTGCCTCTCTAACACAATAACCAGTATGTAAAGTTTGTGTTCTCGTTAACTGGTTGCGTACAAATTCGAACTTGTAATTAGGGTTAGCACTAACGAGTCACTTTTTGCGTGATGCGCAACGAGTTGACTGGCAATTGTAAGCTTAATCAGATGATTTCAAATGGAAATATCACACTTTCTGTCAGTGAGCATATGGTACCCCCAGCCAAAAGTTGTTCAGAATTAGTGCCTTTAACCATGTATGGATCTGAATATAATTAAATTTCACTTTTATTGCACTGCAATTGCGAGAGAATTTTCGGAAACTTTTGTAAACAAAAAGTTTTGTGCTAATGAGCTTGTACGTGATTGGTTGATAAAATGGCCATGTGATCGACATTCCGAAGATTTCCGAATGGATTTTGAAATTGTCTATTCACGATTGATGTGAGTAGTGAGTAGGCCGGCCTACTAAGTGTAAATCAAAGAGATTTTTATTGAAATGTTGGGTCTCCCCTAGCTTCATACTGCACCCACTGTGCTAATAATATCCCTGCCATATGCATAAGCCAAACTATCGCTATAAATCTACCACTCTTGGGGTACTTACAACATAGTTCCCGCTGTCTGATTTATAATTAAATGACGGGTCTCCCCTAGCTTCATACTCCTGCCACCATGCTAATAATATCGCCGCCAGCCATATAAGCCCGACTATCGCTATTTTTGGTATATAGAAAAACACCCATTTGTGGTCACTCTGCAAAATGTAATAAGGCAAAAGATTATTGGAATTTTAATATATGCTCTTATGTGATGGTAGTTGATAGCAAATATCACCGACTGTGCAATAGTGCCATGCAAATATTTTGATACATTGCACGGTTACCTAGTTTGGTGAGAAGCAACATCAGCTACGGGCGTAATTTTAAATTGTCTGCGGGCGCAGCATAAGATGCGTTGTTGCAGTAAAGCCGGCATGTACCATGATAGATGTTGTCTTGGTTTGTTTTGTTTACAAAGATTTATTTAGCTGTCATATAAAACAAATAATGAATGTTTCTTATATCTGTCAATGGAACAAATATTTCATTCGGTGAAAGATCAAATCAACTCGAGCTTTGCTTCGTTGGAAATGGAGCATTTGGTCTTTCACCTCAGAAAATATTTGTACCATTGCACTCATAAACATTCATTATTTGTATACTATAGGTTGAATGATTTTTTTACATTTTGTTATTTTAGGGGCATTTATAAGGAGTGGATATCTATTGGACAATTAGGCAAATTTCAGTTAGGGGCGGCTTCAAAACCCAACCGGCGGTTGTCTGCTGGTTCTGGGCGGTTGGCTATTGTTTATTCCGGTTGAACCGCCCAGAACGAGAGCTGCCCCTTACTTACATGTCTGATGCCATGATATGCACACAGCCAGAAGAGTAACAACGCTGAGAGGAATGTAGCTTGGAAGAGGGTGTCTATTACTAGCGGTATCCAACTGTCTACTAGAAACACCAACGGGAAGATTGGATCTGAAAACAAAAACACAAAAGTGTTATGATGCTGAAAAATTGGTAGATTATTAACCATTTTGAGCAAATCTGACACTTTTTTAAAGAGGTCAAATATTGAATCTGGGAAATAAAAATACTCTTGAGGTCTGGACCGACCGTGCTGCTAAAAGAAGGTCACAGGGTCGTCTTGACCCTTTGATGACCTTTGCCCCACTTTAGGGTGCTTCTACCCAAGATTGTGTCCAAGTCTCATGAATATCTGGATTCCCTGAACAATCTTGTAATTTTGACAATGGAAAGTCACTGACCCTAATGACCCCTAGATGACCTTTCTCCCATACTGGGTGGGGCCTCCTTCTCTAAAAGAGTGACACTTCCCAAAACTTATAGGAAGTTCATTGTTACTGCACACAAGCCAAAGAAAGAACATTGAAAACAATTATATGAACAAAAGAATTGGGCGCAGTCTAAGTTCACCTGAACTAAGTGAGGTTTGATACCTACAGAAATCTGCATTAAGACTGTCTATATTTAAACATTTTGTACTGAAAATTTGAACTTCTAGAATCACATGTCTGTCTTTGAGCATCAGAAACTGATTTTCATGTAAATTTGGAACAAGGTTTATCCCATCATGCATTGCTTCCAATGAGTTATTTTTACTGGCAACTGGGTGATACGAAATATTTGTATAGGAAATTATGAGAGTAGTTAGTGATGAAATGCCCATAAATCAAGTTAATTAATGTAATCTCACATTTCTGGCATGGTTCATTAATAACTACTCTCATGACTTTCTATATAAAATGTCCCATAGGAAGCAATGCATCATGGGATAGACACGATACCTTCTCTTGTTACTGTTAATCCTGGTTTCTTCTTCTTCTTCTCTTACGGTAAAGTGAAGACTTCAAATATTGAAGATAATCACACTGCAATGGGTGGGCTTCCATCCATCACCAATATGATGCAGACAAGTAATCCATCCAATGCAAACAATTTGATCTTACATACAATATATACATCATGTTAAAAACACAATGTCTGCAAATTAGATGTAGCTGCTTCTGCTTAATGCCGATTTGAAGGCATCAAGTTTAACTTTAGTCCAAGTCTGACCCTTTCATGCAAACAAACCTATGAGTTAACAAGTAATCTTACCATTATAAAGGAGAAGTAGGGGAAGCAAAACAGACATCCATTTTTGTTCTATTGACCAGTCCCTCATTGTGAATTTCCTTAATGAGTGGGCAAACATACACTGCAATGGAAACAAATCAGAGCATAATAAATTGACCAATCCCTTGTGCAATGGAAACAAATCAACACATACAGTGGAACCTCGTTAACACAAAATCACTGGGGCCAAAAAGTTAAGTTTGGGTTATCAGGATTTTGTGTTATCCAACTGATTTTACATAGGAAATCAATACTTGGGACCCAACAAACATTTTGTGTTATCAGGGTTTTTGTGTTAACAGATTTTGTGTTCACGAGGTTTCAATGTACAATCAGCATTGTGAATTAAAGAACTGAGAAGACGTACACTAGCCTATAAGGCTAAACTATAATTTATTGGACAGTTTAAACTGAAATCCAGAGTGCAGGGCCAATTGTTTGTTAAAGCAAGCCTTGCCCTGGATTTTTGTTTATATTGTCCAATAAAATTTTGTTTGGCCTAGTTCAAATGTTTGATTTCAACTGCCACCGACATAGAGGAGAAGTTTAAACTGAAATCCAGAGTGCAGGGCCAATTGTTTGTTAAAGCAAGCCTTGCCCTGGATTTTTGTTTATATTGTCCAATAAAATATTGTTTGGCCTAGTTCAAATGTTTGATTTCAACTGCCACCGACATAGAGGAGAAGTTTAAACTGAAATCCAGAGTGCAGGGCCAATTGTTTGTCAAGCCCTGCCCTGGATTTTTGTTTATAAATTTCCAATAAAATATTGTTTGGCCTAGTTCAAATGTTTGATTTCAACTGCCACCGACATAGAAGAGACAAAGTTTCTTTTCATTAGGATGGCAAAGTGTTAATTACATATACTACTTTCTTGAATTCAAAAGACAAAAATAAAACCGCACAAATCTGTTGAACTTTTATAGAGTTACTTGTAGAGAGCGAGATTTCAACAATGAGTTTGCCAAGATGAACCTTACACACATCCAGGTGCAGTACATAGCTAAGTGCCCCTTCCTTCCCTTCACAGCTTCTTTCTTGTTTTTTCTATTTTCGACCGGAATGGCAGTCCACACTCTGAATTAGACATTCAGATTTTTTATTGATTGATCAGGCTCCCAAGGTACTTTACCTTGTGAGTAGGCTGCCGGTACTTTACCTGCGGCCGTATATCACTTTCCTGCTCTGCAGTAGTTTGTATTTTTGCTTTAAAATTTGTATGTATTTAGTATAATATTTTTAATGTATAATTTGTGTAATACTGTAGGAATTGATTAAATTCATTTAAGTTTCTGATGATTATAGTAATTAAGTGAAATATGTCATTTTTATATTTTTATCTTTCTTATAGTCTTTTAAGAGGAAAATAACAACAACATTATAACGTCTCTAAAATATATTTTAATCAGTTTATTCCCATTTGTACAGCGCTTTGGGTTTTTAATCATTCAAAAGTAAGGCGCTTTAAAATACATGTTATTATTATTATTACAAGTGCAGGAACAGATTGAGAAAACCAAAAGTGATTACGGGATGTGGCGCTAACTTGGGTAGCAATATATCAGGCTGTCCGGGTATACTTTTCTTTGCAAAATGTGGTATTTTTCAAACTTTTCTAACTTGCGCAGATTTGTGATTTTTTTCAAACTTTCACACAAAAATCAAGTAAGTCGCATCAAATAAGTACTGTAAAACAAGAAATATTTGCAGAAAGAATTTTTTTTCGAATTTCAGAATCTGGGTTTTTCGGCGGCATTTTAATTTCACTAATTGCATCAGCATGCCATTGAAATCATTGTACATTATTAATATTAGCGGCAAATGAATTTTGCGATTTTGGGGTATTAGCAAAATTAAATTGCTAGCAAATATTTCTTGTTTTACAATATATATTTTCAATGAAAATTTCAATTGTTGTATAAATTTGACTCAAAATTTGGGCATTTGATATATGGATGGCTTTCTTTTAAATTGATATATACCAGGTGTACCAAAAAATGGTTACATGTAGAAAAATGACTGTGTGCTAAAACTATAGCGGTTAGAGAAACGAAACTTTGCATACATTGTATTACAACCCTCTACTAAATACTCCTAAAATTGTGATATCACTTTACTATTGGTTTTTGAGTTATTAACAAAAGTAGATACCTATGTCAGAAACGCATTTGTTCAAAATTCAACGAAATCGGAAGCACGTTCATTTGATGTAATTTTAGCCCTTATTCAACCCCATGTAAACTTAAAATTGACATGTCCAAAGTTAGGTTGTCGCATACCATATTATAGGGTAGAGTTTCTTCTTCCCATTGATACCAAAATCATGAAAATTTGACTAGTCGATACGTAATTATGACGTCATAAATTACTATAGGTCTGAAAATTATGTCGGAATCTGATTTTGGGCAAAAATGGCAACCGATTCAAAATGTTACTATTTCTGTTATTTCTAAATGTCAATCAGACTTTTGCTACTATAAAGAAAATTATAATTTAAACATGTCCTGTAAGTTTACGATTATTTGTTTTCGAAATTTACACAAGTTTGCAGTTTAAACTAAACAGTTAAAGAATTAATGTTACCCATGAAAATTTGATTGTGCTTTATCATGTTAATGCGTATTCATCAACTTTCGCGCCAAAACTTGATTTACAGGTTCAATATAAACAACGCATTCTGGAATACATGGAATGCAGGTATCCGTTATTTGCAAAATAGATATTATAAAAGAGTTCAATTATTATTCAATTAAAACTGTATCAAATTTGGTTTAATATAAAGTCTGATCATGATCATTTAGAACAAAATGCACATTAAAATATCACAAAACGTGTATGCTTATTATTTTGTTGAATTTTGAACAAATGCTTTTCTGACATAGGTATCTATCTTTGTTGATAACTCAAAAACTAATAATGCTGTGATATCAAAATTTTACGGGTATCTACAAAAGGGTTGTAAAATAATATGTGTAAAGTTTCGTTTCTCTAACTACTATAGTCTTAGCACAAGGTTATTTTTCTACATGTAACCATTTTTTGGGACACCTGGTACATAGGTGGTACTTCAAATTTCCCAGTGGCACACCTACCAAACTTGAGTACCTCCCCCAGGAGAAAACTCACTGTGGCCTACCTGGGATAAACTTAGTAATACTTCTACTTTCGTGACTTACCGTAACAATAAAACTAAGCACCAAAAACACAAATCTAAACCAGATTTCCATGTTTGAAAATGCTGGGTTGTATGACCGGAACTGAAAGAAAAAAACATGGATCTGTAAGAATTGTGATAATTAAAATACATAAATATGAGTTTGACTCTGACCATTACAATGATAACTGAAAATGAAACATCCAGTAGTAAGTCTTTTATTCCCGGTAATGGGGGGGGGGGGTTTACTAATATAGTTTCATATACTTCCATCCTTGCACAAGGCTTTATAGATTTCTGAAGTAATGCATATATACGAGTCCCTTTGTCCAAAATATGGTCCAAATCAACATACTCAATTTATATGGACAGTGCAAAAATGATCGTTCTGTTATCAATTAAAACAATGAACAGGTACCATCTTTTCACACACTCGGATTTTTGTTCACCCAAACATTTTTTTCTACTCATTTAGTACAATTGCCGAAAACAAGACAACCTGTTTTAAACAACGACCTTAAAACAACAGTGAACAGTTATACCATGTACCTTGGTCCTCCAAAATATTTTACAAAGTTTAACTGGTGGCACTGAATTGAGTGGGTTTGTTTGTATCCTAGAGGGCAAGGCTATTTGAATATCATAGGGTCAGTGTTGGATTCCCCTTTCATTTTCGTATTGTTCTCATTAAGAGTTTTGCATATACGATGGGGTGTCAAAAAGTTTTAAACATTACCCAGAAGGGATAGAGCTTTATCAATGAATTTTTGTCAGGATAGTCACCCATACATTATGGTGCAGAAATGGCCTCATTAGTAGTTTTACTTTATTTACAAGTGGCGATTGATGTAATCTACCTGAGACATGCAGTGTAATTAAGTCCCTGCATTTGAAAGGTTACAGGGTCCAGGAAATCTTAACGGCACAACCAAAGTTTAGTTGTTTGATGCCA
>JXSR01S000930.1:36946-47372 GCA_000969725.1 Ophiothrix spiculata | reverse complement strand
GAATAATTATTTAAAGAGCTTTTCAATTTAACCAGAGATAAATATACTTGAAAGAGTTTAAAAGGCAATTTGTATTACCTTTACTGGATATATCATTCAATTTTCTCAATCAATTTCCGTCACATTTCCAATATATTGGAATATATGTTAATAGAGTAAATTATAGTGAGAGGATATTAGTGTTAAACTGTCGGCAGAGGAAGAATGTTGCTTTGCAAGTAAATGTTAGTTTTGATATCATTCAGGTAATTTGAATCCCGTGGTTGATTTTCTTGATTCCGTGCCTAGTTCTGGAAATGACACATACGAATTAGGGTCAACTCACCATTGGTTCCTATCCAAAAGTTTGCCCCGGGGGGCCGCTCGAAAAATAAAGTGGTACCCATGCTCGTCAGACCACCTCAAAATTTAACACTAAATGCGCACTCCTTCCCAAAAGTTCAAGTTTGAATAACAATTGCTAACAAGAAAAAAATGTTAATGGTAGGTAAATGTGTTTCTTTTTCAAATATTGTTTTTGTTTCTGCTTAGTCTGGTTGTTGTATGCTAACTGTATAGAAAATACAACATGTATAACCAATATCTTCACTGGCTTGTTTTGTTTTAACAATGTTTAAGAATATCGATCCAATGAATGTATGTATTGAAAACAGTGGCGTAACCAGAAATATTCAGTTGAGGGGGCGAGCAGGGGCAAGACAATTTTGCAGGGGGCGAAAGAGTTTTTGTTCAGACACGAAAAGGTACACCCACAATTTTTCATGTAGCAAATCATTCTATTTTGCTAAAATTCATAAAAAATCTGTACTATTTTGGTGAAAACTAGAGTTTTTTCTGAAATTATTGCCAAAATTTGCGCCATTTTGGAGCAAATTTGGGAACATTTTGAAAAACTAACCAATAAAAGGGTTAAATTTTGCACAGTTACATTACCTATGTACTATATTTTGAAACTCTGTACTTTTCCCGATTTCATTTAGGGGGGCGGGCAAGACATTTTTTCGGGGAGGGGTCCCGCACCCCCCCCCTGCCCCCCACCCCCCTCTGGTTACGCCGCTGACTGAAAACGTAAGAATCTAGTATTATCTAGTTATTTTTTGCCATCATTGTTTGGAGGAACCCAAAGAAAGCCCCTTTCGACATCGATTGAGAATAAGCACAAAATGTGCAGTTGAAACTATGCCTCACACAAGTAACAAGTAGGGCTATGCTATATGGAACGTGACACAGTCGTCATGTCCTAAACGTAGAAACACAGATAGAACAACAGTAATTACTAACCTATTTCTAGGGGGTAAAATCGATTCCTTTATCTGGCAACTCGCTGGTAGTATCTTTTCTATCATGTCCATCTAGAACATTGTGTTTTATCAAAATGATACGTGACAAAGGGATGAACATTTTGAAGTTGACAGGAAAACACATATGTGATGACTCACCCCGTACGGGGGACTTTGCAGATGATATCAATTTTATCATTTTATCTGTAATAGCATGTTTTAAGCTTAAACATGACATCTAACTTGTTGAAATTGATCAAGGCAATCACATTTTACAACAGAAAATCTGTTGAAAATTCTTATTATTTTGTTTATTTTTTGCTGCCTAGTTTCGCCATTTTCTCGAAAAGTGTTCTGTCGCAAAGTCCCCCTTTTCGGGTGAGTCATCACATATTGTGGATATTGCGTTATCTTTAAAACCAAACAAACAGAGTGACAGTCCCCTCGGTTTTAAAGTTCAATGGTCAAACTTGGGTCAGCATCTTGAATCTTGAATGGCAACTTTGAAATAGTTATATCTCGATCGATTGAGATAATAATTAATGCCCACTTTCTTGACTTAGCGCTAACTAGAAAAATATATTTGAGGTGGCGAACAGCGGCAAGACACTGTTTCAGAGATGCAATGCTCAGGAACAAAAAGGTTTTTGTGATATATTGTAATATACCAAATAGCCTTAAATTTGTCATACTCCATTAAATTTTAACTTAAAAATATGCTCCATTCTTGCTAAATTGTACTTGAATTTTTCTTAGATACTATTTGGAAGAAATTTTGTTAAAAAAATGGAAAGGTAAACCCATTATAAGATAAACTTTTGCACTGTTACATCAATAGTGTACTTACATACATGTATATGTAAATGTTTTACTATTTTTCGGTTTTGTTTTTGTTTGTTGGTTTTTTTTTTTTTTTTTTTTTTTTGGGGGGGGGGCAACTAGGGGTTGAATTTTTTTAGGGAACTTGGTATTTATTAATAACAATTATATATTCCATATTCCATTAGACCCCCTGTTCCCCTCAGGATGATAGTGAGTAGGGAAAATGAATTGTCAAGGAGGCACTGTTACAGTAATAGGTTTTAATCTCTTCATTATCATTCACAATGTTCGCCATTATAGTAACATTTCCTTTGCGTCCCCTGTTTATTCATATTGCATTTCCCGTTTCCTCGGTCGATTCCTAAGTAGCTGAGCAGTTCTTTGAAAACCTGTTTTTCTTAATGCATAGTAAAGTCGGTTAGGTCGTTTTCAGATTTTACATATCTGCCAAGACCATGCTACAAAGATTGAAATGATATCCCAATGGACATTGTTCGACATATAAGAGTGAATTTCCTTCAAATATTGTCGTGAAGCAAAGATCACATCAAAAAACTACTCCTATATATGTCTTATATGTTTGAAAAGTTGTATTTTATCAGCCAAGGTTAAAGAGACACGTGTTTTAAATTGAGATTATGAAATAAAAAACCCCGCAAAAGTTTTGTTTTATAAATATTCTATACAGTTGGCTTCCTGTATATTTGCATTGTATAACAATATGCTCAAATATCTACTTCAGATCCATATTAGCAGCCCACATCTCAGGTATATCGGAAATTGATTTCAAGATGCTGAGAAGAACAGCGGAGAGCTGCGGAGTTGGAAACATAGGCAGCTGGTGAATAGAAATCAAAGAGTCTCAATATGCTACCCGGGGCACTTTTTTCAATGCACATCGTAGAAGCAAAAAATTTTAAGTTTGCTTTTCTTTTATTACATTTACTTGAAATTACATAAGAAACTTGGTTTTAAAAGTTGGTAAAGAATAAGACGTGTCTGTAAATGTATAAGACTCTAATATTTGATATAAACTGCTTTCTAATGTATTGTTGCACGGGCATATGCATAAAAACAATCATAATGATAAGCAATGATCTATTGCGTTTCTCAATTTTTTTCAAAATCCTTTATTCATATCAGACATTGGCCCCTTCACTAGACAAACTCCCCGGGAGATCATTTAGGCGATATTGCTCTGAAATGCACTGAAACGAACACCTTTAAAATCATAACATTCCTTGACTGTGTTCGTAATCAGCCCTTCTGTGTATGCAAAAGCATATTTCCTGTGTCTTGTTTCACATCTATTGTATTGACGTGTCTGACAATGTATAAGACTCTAATATTTAGTATAAACTGCATAATGTATTGTTGCACGGACATAAAAACAAGCATACTAATTAGCAATGCTCTTAGCTATTGAAATGCCGTCACTTGAACCAAAATGCGTGTCTTAAATTTCTCAAAATGCTTTATTCACATCAGCCACTTAACATCTATTGGCCCCTCTCTAGACAAACCCTCTGAGAGATCTTTTAGGCGATTTTGCTCCAATTGCACTGAAACGACTACCCTTAAGTTAAACTGTCAAATGCTACAATTTGTCATTGCTTTGAATAAGCTAGTTAATCTACAGCTTTTAAAAAGTGCGTAAGTGAATAATTATTCATGACGACTGATTAATCTGAAACCTAGCATAGGAAGCAATGTACTTGATATAGTATATATCGATACATTTATTCAATTCCATGTGACTTACCAATATTTGAAAATCCGACACAATTACTGATGATAATATAACACCAGAGGCATATTTGTGCATAAATACTACCATTGCCACGCCCGGTTAACTTAAGATGCCAGTTTCTTTGTGTGCGACTACAATAATGGTCACTCGGAAACCAGCTGAATTGTTGTTTATGTTTACACCTTCAGTAACATCAAATTTTGTACTTTGCTTGTATCATTTAATTTAACAAAATGCAAAAGGTATTGTTTTGTTAAAGTACAACACCATCAAGATCTCAGACAAATAAGTATAATATATTTTTGTTTTAAAGCAGAAACTTTGGGACATCTCCTAACCCAGCTAGCAAAATAACGTTTTCTGAACGTTAAAACAGTTTTATTTTGGGTCAGAAAACGTTTCCAAAAACGTTCAAAAAACGTGAAAGTGTGGAGTTTTTCCCTCCGCTTAAAACGTTTAAACATAGTGTTATAAAACTGTTTAAAAACGTTTAATTTACGTTAGACAAATCTTCCAGACCCATGCTTTAAAAATGGTTTTCTCTCGGTTTTTGTTGTTGAAAGTTTATAAATCGTTTTTATTAAACCAAAGTTTTCTTTTACCGATTCAAAACGTTTCAAAAACGTTCCAAAACGGTTTGATAAAAACCAACCAACTGTAACCAATTAAGAACCTTTCCAAAACGTTTCGGAAGCGTTTCAGACACGTGTTTGATGGGAATCCATGACTTATTTTATAGGTTCCTGTCTCAAAACCATTTAGAATTTTCTTTTTTTAGAATGAATCTGATCAGTGAAATGTAAACGTATTCAATCAATATTTATACAAAAAGTACAAAAAGTTCCCAAAGTTATAGGTAACGTTTTTACAGTAGTCGTTGATAATTCGACCAAATGGTTTAAATACAATGTTTTTGCCAAGAAGACGCAACTTTCATAATAGGGAAAAGCTCTTTAGTCCTCCACACTTTGCTTACCAACAACATTTCTGTATCTCTGATATTATTCATAAGCACTTCCCGGTCGATTCCTTGGTGGGTCTTAACAAACACACCTTGTGTATTCGCAGGAAAGAAACAAGATTGTAAATATTCATTGAAATCTGACAGAAGTTAAACAATGCGAACAAAGTTTCTGAAATGTCTGAATATCATTTGACAAGTTTAACTTTTATTTTCTATATCTGCTCTTTCATTTTCTTCAATATTTAATTATTAAGCCTATTTGTAAATGCTTGTACATCAACCCTATGCGAAGAACTTTACATATTTTTATATTTCTCGTATAAGATTTATTAAAATGTTTTAGTGTCTGTGCCATATTTTGTGATCTCTTAGTGTCTGCTTTGCAAGTTTAAAAAGAATTGATCAATAGTAACCAAAGATTAACATGAGTTACTCTAGTAAATCCCATTGGAATGAAGTAAAATCGAGTCCTCCTACAAAATTCGACAGATTTTTCTCAAAATTCCCTCGATAAAACACTTAACTATACTAAGTGGTTTTATGAAAAGGCTTTTATTTTTATTTATCTGTTATTGAGATATGATCAAATATAAAAGTAATGCATGTTTATTGGGACACCCTGTACGTTCCGTGTTAAATAGATTAGTGTATTATATATATTTGCAATTGACCTTAGAAGACGCACATGGATATTTATTTCTGATAAATGAAAGCTTGAATTGCAAAATGGCTTAGAGATCATTTTATTTAAAATGATTTTTGGCAGGTCTCTAACTTGTGCATCATCCTGGCAAAAAATTTGTTGAAAAAAAATCTCCCTTAGTGGGTTAAAAATCCGAAAACGTAACTTTTGAGCCAAATATTACACATGCCCAGATGTTGAAATTTGGTATTTATAAAGTATATCATAGCCTAATTAAGAATTGAAAAAGACATTTTGCAATTTAAAAAAAATGAAGATATTGGGTTCTTAAGTTGAAATTTGATGAGTTGTCCTGCAAAACGTCTTACGTCCATTTGACAAATTATCTAAATTACAAATGTGCAGACAAATACAATATCTACTTCAAATTAGTCAAAAAACGTGCAACTTATTTGCAACGGAAATTGATTCAAAAATGCTAAGAGGGTTTTCTATGAAATGTTGAGACAGAAAGATGCTCAGTGTCAATAAGAAAGTGAAAATCGAACATTACCAAACCACAGGTAAATATTCATGAACATGTCAAATTGCTCAGATTTAGAATTTCATGATTTTATGTCTATCTAAAGAACAAAAAAAAAATCTTTAAAAAAAACACTGTTTATTTTCATTCGGATAATGAATTTACCTTTACAATGATGAAAAAACGAGGATGATTGATAAAGAAGTTCCAGAGTTATCCTCTTTTCAATCGTATGACATAAAACAACTTCTATCCAACTTTGTCATGTAGCGTCAAACATCAAATTCAGAAATGAACAGTTAACCATGTCCAGATGATCGTCTTTGCAAGAAGTCTAGTCTTATTATATGACTATAGTTGCCAGGATAGTTGCTGCATCCCAGTAATCCTTTCACAGTGTCTTACCTGTTTTGCAAATTACTTGTGAAAGTTGGTTGGCAATCGTATAGGGCAAGAGTAGAATAGGCCAGGAAAACAGATTAATTGATCAGCCAGAATTCTAGATCTATCTTTTTATTGATGTAATGCTATAGTTCATCATAAGAAATAAACTATTTGCTTGTTTAGCATATTCATAAAAAAAAAGAAGATGGAATTGGAATCACTGTTCTAAATGTAAGGAATAAAAAAAGTGTAGGCTAAGTAGACTGCAGAAAAGATTGTACACTTGAAATGTTTTAGATTCAATTCAAAAGTGCACCAATTGGCTTTGTCCAAGAGATTATTTTAGAGTGAATTTAAATTTTATTTCATATTTCAGTTTTTGATATATTAACAATATCCAGTTTTATTTTAATAAAAAGTATTTTACATTTTATCTCGAAGTATTTTCTAAGTGGCCCGTTACTTTAGTGAGTTTATTTGCTTTCATTTCACGTAATACATTTCCTCTTCAGTTTCTGTGAAGTAGAAGAGTGATTTTCAAGCAGAAACTGATAGGGTAAACCTCTTCATTATCATGCACGATGCTCGTCAGTTGTGTTTCCTGTCTGCACTGTGTGTTCATTTCGATTCAAGAGAGAAAGTAAACAAATAGCAGTGACAGACCTTCCCTAGAATGGCAGAGCCACATGCATAACTTTTTTACAGAACGACAGATGTATTCGATAGAAAGTGTAGTCTTATGAAAATTGGAATTTCTGTTATGTCGAAAAATAAAATCACATTTTCAAAGCAATACATGTAGATTACTTTTCTGAATATACTAAAAATAGTCCAGAGTTGTTGTGATGTTTACAGTATACTACGAAGACATTATTATATTTCTTTGTTCAGACCGAACTAGACAATCTATCCCTTAAGTTTTCAAGTTAAAAACCACGAAGCCAGCTGCAATATTTTGTTTACAAAAATTAGATGTTGGAGACACTGTAACTCGTGTCTAAATAACAAGTTGCAATATAGTTCGATGAAAGTCAATAACAAAGTCGACCTCTTATATACAAAAATGTCTTCTATTACGCCTAAAGACGGCAATTTGAGTTGATAATGGCGACAAGACAGAATAATGCATATTAATTTGTCACGGATACTATACGGTGCACGCCATTTCTTTGGCTCAATGCGGACGAGTTACACTGATGTTAATCAGAGAATGAACGTATTTGATGCATTCTAAAAATTCAAAGTATAGATTTAATGACACTACTGTAAATAGTGACATTGACCAAATTCTACTGTTGTCGGATCTTACCTATTCAAAATGCTAAATATTATATATTCCATGCCATTTCTTTCGATTATTGAGGATAAATTTCATTAATTTTTCAGAAGAGTAATAAATTATATGTTGCATTGAAATAATTCAAAGGACAGTGGAGTCAGATCTCTCCATGACAAGCTGTTTCTTGTAAAATGACAATTGGCAAAATAATTCAGACTGAAGGTGACTGAAAAGATATGAAGGGAAAGGGGATTAATAAGTGGCTGTGATAACAATGATATAAATCACAATTACAATTTCATTGTGTAATAGTGGATTATTTTCAAGGTCATAAATTTATTATACTTTAGCTTTACCTTCACCGTATTTCACATAACGCCAACATTTGATATAATTAAGAGTGGACAAGTAAAGTGTTTTATATTGCCATCAAAACTTCCCTGCATCTAATGTCTGTCATTTCTGATCAGAATCTTACACGCAATGAAGGGTTTGTTATGTGTTAAGTAAATATCGATTTTGACAAGCATATAAATGTATGCCGTTGATATGAATTTCTGCTAGAATGCAAAAGTGCGACAACTTTTACGAGAAGAATGGCGACTTTTTCTGATCCTGTGTCGCACAGAATAAGAACGCAAGATTAAATGATATTGTTGTCAGTTTCATTTGATAACATAACTAATTAACATTATCACTTACCTCATCAATGAGTTGAGTTAATGCTAAATCGAATAATATCGATAGGATGTCACTAGAGTTTTTTTTTTAACCGGAAACGGGTGTGGATCATATCGGGGTTATCCTGTCCCTTAAAACAAGATCTTTCTTGAAGAATCTTAAGATTTAGATGCAAAACAATCTAGAAACATCTGAAAAATAAATATAGGCTAAATGACAAAATATAGTGAAAAGAGATTACATTTGTTTGTCAGATGCAAAGATAATGTATTGATCAGATTCGACCTTTTTCATTTATTTCATGTTTTAGTCCAATTTTTACGTATAAATGTATTTTTATTTTGTCCGCTTTGGCAAGCTTTACAATAATCCTTTTTAAATTGATTTATCTAAAGTTTCAGCAGTACGATCGCATTTACATTTATATATTCGTATGAGCGTCTTTGAACCAACAAACCTGATAAACACATACACCGATTAGAGTGACAGATCAAAAATTGAGCATCTCATGGGAAAATATTCAGTGGCGGTGCCGGCATCTCAATTCGGAGGGGGGGGGGGGGTATATGTTGTGTAATGAATACCATAATGCAGTTACTTGACTAGATTTTATTGAATATCTACTCGTAATATTTAAAATGGCTCTTATCCAGTATTTGGAAAGTGAATCAGAGATCAGAGTAAGGTAGTGATCTACGCCTTCCATATCTACATTGTGATGTCTTCTGTTTGGCAACGATGATTGCAGAGCTGCCATATTTTATTGCCTGTAGTAATACGTAATAAGAAATTTGTTTGGTTCAGCTGCTATAAAACATTTCAAAGACACTTACGACTATTTATAGTACAACAAATGAATGCAATTTCCCCAAATTCAATCGATAATATAACAATATCGACGGATTTTGTTTTACAGAGCGAACGTTTGCTCTTTATATAAAAGAAAATATGCAGAAGAATTTTTAAGAATTTTGACGTTCGACAACCAGTAGCTTGAAAAACAACGGTCACGATGGCATTAAACACAAGACCATACTGTATGTAATGTCCATAATTTTCAAAATATCCATGCTGCCCAACCCTCGTCCAAACGACCTTCCCTTACAATCTTCATTTAAGTTTGGCGACCTCCACCACCTAATACTAATGCTTTAAGAAATAATAATATCGCCCATCCCTACTTTTAAACATCTATCATACCGCCCGACCCTAGTCCTAATAACCTGACCTTACCTTCGCAATTAAGTTTGCCGACTTTTACCACCCAATATTAGTACTTTCAGAAAGTCATATCGCCTTCCCTATTTTTTCCAAATATCCACAACGCCAAATCATAATCCAAACATTCTTACCTTACATTCATCAAGTATGGTGACCTCTATCACCAAATACTAATGCTTTTCTGATATCACCCATACCTACTTTTCCATACCAACTAAACCTAGTCGTAACCTAACCGTGTAATTAAATTGACCAATCAGGGAGAAATATATGATCCTTGCATAATAAGTCACAAACAGCTATGATCTATGTATTGGAACTAGCCAACACTATGAACCACCATGGAAACCATCAAAACATTCCATTTTAATTATACATATACTGAATGCCTGAGAGTGCAATAGTACAAAATATATTATGAGGTCAAATTTGGACTTTTCTATTTCACGAGGCGTAGCCGAGTGAAATGGATCAGTCCAAATTTGGACAGCCTTGGTCTTCCCTATGCACGTTTCCCTTGGGTGGGCGTCCAGAACACTAGTCCAGACACTGGTTCCTCAAGCCGTCTAGCACAGTGAGCAGCAAAGTTTAGGCGGCGACCTCTCACTATTTCTGATAGTTTGGGTAAATCACCGTATATTACCTCCCTGGTAGGATGATCTCTCCAGTTGAGGTTCTGAATCTTAAAAATCATTAATAGTCTGGTGTAGCACCCATCTAACCTGGCTTCAAGTCTTTCTGTCAGTGTCCACCCTTCTGAGCCATACATCAGAATACTTTCTACGGCTGCACGGAAGAAGCTGATCTTTAACAAGTCTGGTAGATTGGATTTCCAGAGAAGGCGCATTTTGTTACAAGCTTTCCATGCGAGGGCTTTTC
>JXSR01S000929.1:38577-51357 GCA_000969725.1 Ophiothrix spiculata | reverse complement strand
TAGGCCTACATGGATGTAACATTTCCAATAGTTTCCAATGTATTTTCTAATAATAGTGCAGGTTTGATGATGGGACACCAATAACTACTCCATATATTTTGGAATCATTTATATGATCCTTATTGATCATGAAAAATATATATTTCTTCTCCTCAAACATACATTGTAATGTAAATTAGAATAGATATTGAATAATTAGTGGATGCTTGCAGAAAACATAATGCACAATATATATGGTCACACACAAAAAAGTATAAAACTAGTAAAAATACGGCCTTAGCCCAACAAAAATGTGTCATTATCCTTCTTAGCCCAACAAAAATGTGTCATTAACCTTCTTTTAAGAAGGTTAATGACACATTTTTGTTGGGCTTTAATAAGAAGGTTAATGACACATTTTTGTTGGGCTAAGGCGGTATTTATACTAGTTTTATACATTTTTGTAGAAACTAGTTATACTAGTTTTATACTTTTTTTTAAAGAAACCCCTTTAAAAAGGGGTTTCTATATTTTACATATTGTGATTGTGCTTTATTGTAAGAAACATCCATGTGAAGCCTTAGCTGAAATCTCCTTTCTTCAAAAATACTCTCTTGTATTATTTTGGGACTTTGAGTTAAAATACAAACTGTTTTTGTGTGACAAAGTAAGCATTTTTAATGTAATTTGCATCTAATATTCTTTTATTTTTGGGTAAATGAACATTTGTTTCAAAATGGGTGCCACATGATCTTGTTTATCAAGTGCTGATTTATTTTTACATTTTTCCTGAGTAAAAAGGTGCTTTATTTTATAATATGCTTTAGAATTTTTCAGGGTGTTGCAGGATTTTCAAAACGTGGACCTTTTTGAGGCATTTTGTTTTTGTTTTTGTTTTTGCTGACCCTATAAACTAATTTCAGTGATTCTTAGAAGGTATCAAGAAAAAATAGTTTGCAAAGTTTTGTGTAGTATTTTACCCCCAAAATGAAAATTATGATGGTGTTTTGGGGTTTGGGTGTCCATTTTGGTACTTTTTGGTATATTGTCAAATTTTGGGAGTCTGACTCCCCCATCGCACTGCACCAACCCCCTTAAGTACTGGGCTGATTGTTTGAAATAGATGGGTTTTTACCCGGGGGGAGGGCACTCAAATATGAAAGTGACGTACCTGCTCCTACTGGCTTTCAAAATGTAGGGGCAATATGTGAGAAATACATCAACAAATATGGGGTCATTCAGCGTAGAGGGTGAAAATACTGGTTCATTCCCAGCGATTTGTTGGCAAGAGCAAAAAACAGGGTCATTTGGTGTCAGTTTTTGAATAAAATAAGCCGAATTTTGACATTTACGCATCGCTGATCTTCAAAATTTTCAAAAAATCACCAAATTGAGCAAAAAAGGGGGCCATTTGGTGTAGGTTCTCAAAAAATCAGGGCAATGGTCACCATAAAAAAGAGAATTAAAAGGATGACTTTCAAAAAAACAGGGGGTCATTGGGTGACAGCTCAGTGAAAAGGGGGGTCATTGGGTGAGAGCAGAGCAAAAAAGGGGGTCTGTCGACAGGAGCATGACACGTGCCAATATATGGGAGTGCCCTCACTCCGGGGTTTTTACGCACCTCAATCAATATCCTAATTTGAATGAAGCATTGTGTCACTACCTTCAACTTGAATCTTGGAAAATTAATCTCTGATCTGGGATTTATCCCTGAGGCTTTCCTGTCCTGTATCAAGGGATGTTTGGTTCAATGTCTTGTTTCATTCTGTTATCTTTGTCACCTCTTCTTGCAAATTAATGCGTCATCTATCACTTGTTAAGTGCAGATGCAATATCATGTAAGTTAATGATCCCCATTTGATTGAAGTATGGTGTATTTCTGTGACATTTTGACTTGAATATTGATCTTGTCAATGTATATCTTCTTGCCTCTGCTCTTGAGGTTACTATCATACTGGGGTGTTCTTCTTTCCAAGTACAGTTTGCTATTCATGTCACCTCTTTGCCATTCCGTAGCAGATTTTCTTTTTGAGGCTAAGAATCACTGAATGACCTTGTCTATGTCTATCACAATTTACAATATCTATCAGTTGGATGTGCTATTGCGATGCAATACAGCTGAATGATCTAAGTTGGAATGCAATATTGTGGCATCGCATCTGATGGGCAAATCCTCTGACCCCATGTCCCTCCAGCCCCACTGTTGTTTGAACCCTATAAAATAGGGACATTTTATCTCTAAGTGTCATAATAGATGGCGCTATTCATAAAAAATTGAGCCCAAAATTTACTTTTTTGCATATTCTATGTAGAGAGGTAGGTCCATAAAAGTAAAATTCACCCAAAAACTACAAATCAGAAAAATTCAAACTATGCATGACTAGAAACAATAAAATATGTTCTACAACTTAATTGAATTTGTAGTTTTGAAATGACAGCTATACAAACAACTCTGAAAAGAGCAGATGCAACAAACTTTACAATATGTCTGACATCAAAAACATTTTACTAATCATTTTCAACCAAAATCTTCACAAATCAAGCAATGTAATTAATTAGTAAGATCAATAATTTGGCATTTGTTTAGCACCCTCATTTTTGCACAAATCTGAATTAACAGAGAATACCCATAAACTGGCTTAATAAATTTCAACCAAAATAAATTACATTTTGACACTGTGTTAAAAACTTTATTATGCAATATATTCAAGTTATTTGTACTGCTTTTTCAACTTTTTGTAAGTAAAATATGAAATTTTGGTTTAAGAATAATAAATGTCCCTATCTGTTTGAAAGGGACATTTATTCAGTCATCATTAGAATCAGTGAGAATCAGGGTAGAGTACTCCCTCCGATTTTCCAACATAAGGACAGGTCAAAATAGAGTATTAGAACTTTTTCTAAATTAACCTTCTTTTAGACTAATTTTATTCCAGAAAAATATATGAAAACCCGGGGGGGGGGGGGAGGACTCAAGTATAATGTTGCAGGCATAGCGTGACCACAGTTTTTCAAAACACCCCCTAAAGGGTGATTGTTTCTGAAGCCAAAATATACCCTTTTTCACCCATTCACACCCTAAATTGGGAAGTTACCATTTTAACACTAGGGTTTTTGATACCCTAAAAAGGTGTCACCTGAAACACCCTTTTGTCCTCAAAAACAACCCTAATTCACCTTTTTCTTGGTCATGCTATGCCTGCAGCATTATACTTGAGTGGCCCCCCTGGGATGAAAACATAAGCATCCAATATATGGAACATAATTGGATAAGCAATGTGTTACAACTAAGATGGTAAAGAGTTGTGAAACTGGGGATTTTGACATTTTATGTAGGAAGTTATGGGTAAACATGGTAAATAGAAAAATAAGAATTACATCTTCACAGAAAAAAGCAAGTCATTTGACTTATTTGAGGCAGTGTCTAAGTACACAGACAAAATGACTCAAAACTATGAAAAGTGAGTCATTTTGTCTGCGTATTGACACACTGTGGCTCAAGTGAGTCAAATGACTTAGGTTGAAAACATAGTCGGCCTCCAAACAAAATTTTCACTACTATTTGGTTGTGACGTCACCAAATATTTGCCATCAAATTTAAAGTATGAACCAGTAACAAACATTTGGTGCAATGTATATGGCAATTCAATACATTTGCAATCTAGCGCGAAATTTTATTTGGTCTCAACTCGGTGTTGAAGTTATTTTATTTGGAGTCACTCGTCATTTTGACATCACAACCAAATGTTTGGTAGCAAAATTTTTGTTTGGAGGCCATTTAGGTTTTCACCCTCACTTCGTTTTTCTGTGTTGTTTCTTCCTGGCTCAAAATTTGCCAAGGTCATGTTAATATGATAGAAAAGTGATCATACAGATGGCAAATTTGACTTTCTTTACATGATTGTTAGATGATAGAATAGGATTAAATTTGTTGGGATGTCAACTGCAAAAAAAAAACAGCTTCTGTTTTCATAAAAAGGTTGCAAATTTGCCACTTTATAAAATTCAAAACATATTGAATGAAAAGAGACTTTGCCCCTTGCAACATTCATGTTTTAGCAGAGTGGAGTCTGACTTGAAGTTGGCACTTAAGCACTGCCAAAGCCTTTTCGATTGAAAATTCCTGGATCCAGATTATTGATTCATTTGAAAAAAACAATCTTTATCCATGTGTTAATTTGGACCGCATATTCTGGTCATGAATGTGCTTTTTTTGAGACCTCATCCCCATAAACCATATATAAGCACCCCGATATTTCATCTTTTTTACCAATCCATTTAGACCAAACCAACCACTCAGCTTCTTTTTGACACTAGTGTGTAGCGTATACAGCTTCTATCTACACTGATTACTTCACACTTTCCGTAATTGGCCGACTGGTGTAATCCAATATGACTGATAACATCTGTTACAGATGTGACCTCATTGCTCGTCTTGGCTGATATGAAAATGAATTGTATCGGGGGTAGCAGCTTGGCATTGCGGTTGTTACCTCGCCTTGCACCAATGAGGTCCCGGGTGCAAGTCCCGCGCTCGGCACTTTATGTGAATTCGATTTTCAGTCCATGCTCGCTTCCACAGGTTTTTCTCCGGGTACTCCAGTCTTCCTCCTGCATTCAAAACTGAATTTAAAAACCATCTTGGAGCTCTGTTGAAGATAAGCTTCCTTTAGCTTACTTCGTACCAAGTACCAAGTTGGGTTTCCTTGGCAAAAGCCTAAACAAGGTGATTTTATTGTTTTATTTTTTTTTTTAAATTTTATGTAAGAGGTTTTTATGAACTCTTTATCCACACTTTGTCCCATCTTGCATCTAAATTTACCCCAATATTCAGGTAATTTTGAAGTATCCTGCATCTTCCAACCAGATAACTACAACTGGGCACAGAATCAAACTTCAAATTCTCTCTTTTTTGTATTGATTGTAAATTTTATTTGTAATGAGTTGGTAAACCTGCATTGTGTATTTATTTCAATTTAATTCTGCCATCTTAGTTAAGTTAACATACAAACAAACAAAATGATTGAGTAAAGGGGATAAATTTGAACTAAACAACACCTGAAATATTATTTTAGGTTAAAAATGAATCTATATTGAATATAAGATATACCCTTAAAAATACCCAATGGTATAGCGATACATTCCCAAGCTAAAGATAATATCCTCCTGAATTGAACATGATATAGCATTGGTCAGAATGAACAAACGACTCTCTGTAATTATAGTGGCTATGTCGCTTTCCAAATCCCCATTGCATGTCTGGACATGCATGCTTAATCACAAGTCCGACCTTTGACCTTATTCACTTATTGCCTAGAGTTTATCAACATCATTTTAATTTATGAGTATTTCGGTATTCAATTTTTTTTCTTGTAAGGAGGCAATAAGCTAAAAGCAAACTTTGCACATAATTAGGAGTAGGTGTGAAACTTTTGTAGGTAATATTCCATATTGCCCATGGTCATTTATGCTATGCCTAGCGATTGCAGACAGGTTACGTGCGTAAGAGGTAGTCTGAAAAATTAAGACAGCTTGCCCTACTTGTATATGTGTACCGCCGCGGCAAAAGGGTCCAGTTGTCGGCTCGTACATGTTGCTCCTTGTAGCATATCTAATGTATGGTATTTGTATACATCAGATATGCTACAATGAGCAACATGTAGGGGTCGACAACTGGACCCTTTTGCCGCGGCGGTACACATATGTTTATACATTTGCTAGTTATCTAAACTGCATATGGTATGAGAAGTCTGGAATGATAATATTTTGCACAAGCAAGGTAATACTTTTTTAACCTAAGATTGTTATTATTAACTATTTTTAATGACATTCTTTGCTTTGAACATTAATTTTCATAAAGATGATAAGATTCCTTCTTCAAACCAGTAAAAAGACTTACGTTTGACAGTTTTGTATACTCGGTCAGTAAACTTAACATATTTTATGTTTAGAGGAAAAATGTATAAGCAACGGTTTGGAGCGGCCATGGGCTCACCTGTATCTCCGGTATTTGCCAATCTGTATTATGAGTTCTTGGAACAACGGGCCATAGCCACCGCAAACCAGAGTTTGCTAAGAGGAATGCATAAACATTTCAAGTCTGCAGAAATCCAATTTTGTCAGAACATGACAATTTTGTCCTGAAGCTCAAAATGACAAATGTACCGGATGGTCACATTTTTTGAATGAGCAATACAAAACACTGTCCAGTTAAGTTGCTCAAAAACCTGCATAAAAATTAATAATGTACTGACTGTTTGATCACTCAAAGCCCTAAACAAACTGTAGGAATCACATCGGTAAATACATCCCCATTGACTTTACATACAAAATGGCCTGTCGTCAAACGCCATTTTCTCGGCTTAAACTCGACTGGTTGACTTGAGGTTGGTCCCGATTGAAAGATAATGAGCATATCTCTTCAATAAAATGGACAAAAACATATGGTCAAGGCAAAATTTTCGAGATACGGCGCATCAAAATCACGCTTCATAATGTATGCGCCTATTGAAAATAGTGCAAACTTACAAGAAACCCTGTATTCTCTAAAACACCAAAAAATTCCTCCAAAATGGCGCAAACAAAATTTTTTCATCATGAATGATTTAATGACAGTCTAATTGGCAGGATTAATCTCAAAATTTGGGCTAAAATACTTATTTTATACAAGTTCTGAAATTAATTTTAGGCAATAAGGGTCACTTTCAGCCTGCCAACAGGCATTCTCAACCTAGCAGCCGACGCTATACATTTTATTTACCAAAGTGGTATCAATAGGCTGCTTCACTATCTCTTTGGGGGAAAAGGTGAAAATACTATATATCATGCTCTTTCCACCAATATAAAATGATAGTAAAAATTGAAATAATATCTTTAATTTAAGAAAACGTGTTTTTTTTGTGTAAATTCTTCAATAAACTTTGCCATCACCTTGATTTTTTGTCTACTATTGGTGTGGTACAGATAGCATACAAATAGAACATGACGAAGTACTGATATTGATTAAGGTGATTTGATGAATAAAACCACTTTTAAATCAGAATTGACAGGACAAAGTATTACAAAGGTTATAGCTATCATATATAGGGGTCATTAAGACACATCTGATATTTTGATAATGATGAATCAGTCTGGATAACATGAATTATAATGATGACCAATGTTCCCGCTAAGGATTTGACTTTGCAAAAAATACATCTTGCCATTGGCTTTTTTACTGATATTGATTAAGGTGATTTGATGAATTAAACCACTTTTAAATCAGAATTGACAGGACAAAGTATTATAAAGGTTAAAGCTATATTATGATGGGGTCATTAAGACAAATCTGATATTTTGCTAATGATGAATCAGTCTGGATAACATGAATTATAATGATGACCAGTGTTCCCGCTAAGGATTTTGACTTTGCGTCAAAGCAACTTAAAAGAAAAAATACATCTCGCCATTGCCATTTTCAGAAAGAACACCTCAAAATGAGAGCAATTTTGAATAAAACTGAAATAAGTGAACGTTGTGTATAACCAAAACCCTTTATTTGACTTTTTGTTTTGGAAACCCCTTGCGCCAATTTTTTGAGCTTCTGCGCCAATTTTGCGACATACGGCCTTAGCGGAAACACTGATGATGACTTAGCTTTAGTTTGATCACTATTATTTGTTATGTCCTGAATTCATGAATTGTTTAATAATCTAAACCGTAAATTTCAAAATTTCTTTCTTGGGAAAGAAAAAGCCATTCAATATAGGTATTTTGACTAACTAACAGCATAGATTCCACAAATATAATCATACATTGCCTGTCGATCAATGAAAGCTTTGGGCCTATGGTACTGTGATACACAATTTGATTCTATGAAGCTTTTTCCACATTGTATCTTTCAAAATTGTATACCGATTAACTGAGGTTGTTGCCATAAGCTACAGTTACTTTAAAGCAATTTTTAACCATCTGTATCTATTTAAAATCCCATATATTATTAATCCAATTTAGTGCCAAGAGCTACACTTAACTACAGAGCTATCAACTCGTTCCATGCTATTTTACAGTGGTTATATACACAATATTCTTGTTCCCATAACCCAGAAATTGCACTTAATGTTTTCCATGAGGTCTGACCCAATTCAACAATCAGTGGATGACCAAGCTCCTGGCAGTGGTTAAGTGCATGCATGAATATGACGAGCAAGCCCCATGGGGACACACTCCAGTATAGGTTTAGTTTTAAAAAATGTCCAGTTTGTTGTTTGTAATATGAACTGCTTTGTATACAACTTAAAGGTAAATTGGACAAAATTTCAGAATTTTATCTGCAGATGATTTAAATCTTCAAATCGCTGTTAAGCAATACTACAAAGTGTTAAAAATGAAGCGCCCCCTGTCATCCATGAATTTTGATTTTTTGGGGGCTTATTGAGTTCGTTTTAGGTACATATGAATACCCTCTAAACGATTTGGCTCAAAGATCCTTACTTTTTCTGCTATGATCATTTGTTGAATTAAATTCGGGATCCCGAATTTAATTCCACATGTATTAGTATAGGAAAGCATGCATGTGCTTTTTATCCATTTTCGGTGGCAAAACAACTTTTTTCACAAAATACACTTGAAAAACGCTTTTAGATAGTCATATTCCTCCATTTTATGCTGTATTTACTATAAACCATTTTTGATAAAAATCTTATAGTATTACTTTAAGTACCAATATTGGGTCTGGTCTTCAAATATTAACTTTTCAAACAATACTTAATTAGAGTAGTTTTTTTTAAATTTTTCTCACCAAGCACATATTATTGATGGTAAGATTTTATTTGAGGGGATGCGTTTAGAACAAAAATAAAAAGCCGTACAATATAGTGTCAAAAATGCCATTTTTAGCCACAAATCATGATTTTTGACATTTTTTTACCCTTTTTTTGCATTTTTTCAAAAACAGAGATAAAAGAAAACCCTTTAAATTTTCATGAATGCAAATTTTAGTTAGGCTTTCCAGATGTTCTTTATATAATATATGTTTTGGCACTTTTTGCAAAACTGACATCACCATGTCCAGCATGAAGATCATCTTCTAAAAATGTATTCTTTTTATAATGGTTTATACAAGTAGTTTGAGAGTTTCATGTCAGTTTTGTGTCTACCCCAGCCTTAAGGGATCATTATTAATTATATAACCAAACCTACATTGCCAAATGTATATAGTGAGCAGCACCCCCTATAGTTATGTTTAAACCTGAACAATTGCGCTGATCTAATAGCAATCAAAAATATCTTGTCCATTCGATTTAATTACAGTTTTATTGCAGGCTGGGGCAGTTTAATCAAATAAAACCCAATATTTTTGAGCTATATAAAGATGATTCATTTATTTGTTGATGTTACACAACATGTTTGCCTTCATGTATATAAAGTTAATTTTTCTTTGCATTAAATACTCCACTGTACTCAAAATTTATGTATTATGGATGTAATATCAATGTAGTTAATCCAGAAGTAAAACTATTGAAAATAAGTTGCTTTGTTTCAAAATAAGAGGTGCAAATAAAGAAAAATGTCCAGAAAATGATTTCCCCAACTTTTGATGAAATTTAACTTTAATTTAGCTTGTTTATGCTAATTATCTCCAAATTTGATGTGGCCAATTCATACTTTTCCAAAAGCAAATGTGCAGATTTGATTATTCTATAAAAAATACATAAACACAATTTTCAAATTAAAAAGAAAAACATAGGGTTATGTTTTGTTTCAGATTCCCCTCCCATATGCACATCGTGATATGGGACCCTTCATACTAAAACAGATTTTTACATTCATGTATACTGTATTGTTCGTGTTAATTTCATGAAGGGTAGGCGATTATTAAAGACTGATTTTCAATATCAAAATTTGCACAAAATTGCCACGTAAGCTTAACAATTACATCAACTTACTGAAAACCTAGAAGTATTGAAAATGTTTATATCATTTCCGGGATCACGATCTCATTAATTATCTTTCGTACCGATATCTGTTACTCATGATTATTAGGAAGCTTAATGATATTCGAAAATACTTCAAAATTGAATGTTTTTAAAACTTCTCTTTGAAATTTTTGGGGATGGGCATTTAATAGAGCATGGGCAGTTAATAGGAAAAATACGGTATATAAAAATAAATCAGTTTGTCTTTGGGTTTCCCTTAGATGTACAGTTGTCAATTCCTTCACCTTAACACTTTCATACCGTTATCTGTTACTCTCGATTATAAGTAAGCTTAATGATATATGGGGAAAATGCTTCAAAATTGATTGGTTTTTTTTTAAACTTCTCTTTGAATTTTATTGGGATTTGCATTTAATAGAGGATGGGCAGTTAATAGGAAAAATATTGTATATAAAAATAAATCAGTTTGTCTTTGGGTTTCCCTTACATGTACATTTGTCAATTCCTTCACCTTAACTTAACCCTTACATCACCATCGGCAGGCTAGTTACTGGTTAAACAAAGACGGCAGATGCATCACCACATGTCCCAATTTTATCTTCCTGGCTTATTCGTCGCTTGCGGTTGTGGATATTGAGGCCAAGCGTTGCACATTTCTGATTATTTCTCTTTATTTATTTTTCAATTTAGGTCATTCTTTTGTAAGCTTGAACTTGAAACCATGACTTGCCATAATAGTTTGGTCATATGTAACCAGCATTCAATAAACCGTGTTGATAAATCATATATCAATGATAATATTTGGAAGGAGGCAGCACAAAATGAGATGATCAGATTAGCAAAATTGAATAGATCTATTTTTTAGAATTTGGTGTAACAGTTTGATTATTAGGGTGGCTGCAATGTTTAATGTATCGTGGATGGGTCTGACTATTGAGGTAAAGGTAAAGGGGACGGCCTGTATTTCAGGTCGGAGTGCCCATCTCTCAAGCGTTTGGGCCAGAGTCCACAATTTGTAATATTTGCGGTGCAGGGTTTGCCACACCTCCCTTCCCCGTGAATCTGTTACCTTCCCAGCATTGAAGAAAGATGTACCCATTTGACACCAGGGTTGAGAGGAGCACATTAGGGTAAGTATCTTGCTCAAGGACACTACACAGCCCGCCCACTAGATTTGAACCCACGACTCACAAAGCCCAGTGATTAACAGTCGATGACTTTTCCGCTACGCTACGCATGTCCCTCAACGAATATTGATGAATAGCAAGTATATGTTTTTGTGCTAGATTTCGAAGCTAGCCCATTTAGCTCTGCATTAGCAATCATGTGCATTGAAGACACAAATAAAGTCTACCTACATTGATTGGATAATATTTCAGTTGATAAATAAGGCATGTTTGCATAATGTTGTAGGTATTTTTGTTATGTTATAGAATCTCTTATGTTATTGAAAAAGGAAAAACAAAATATGGTGTATTAAATGTGATAATGTACGTAGACAGCTGCATAAATATTTTTTTCAAACCAATATATTCACATTAGGAATGTATATTGCTTGTTTCTTAGATTTCCGTAGCCTTTGTTTAACCTTGTTACCTTTCTACAGTCAATACTAACCTGAAGGGTTTATGGGCATAAGATGTAAACAAATGTGGCGGATTCCGCAAGAGATGGATAGGGAGGAAGTTATATTTAGGCTGCCTGCTTGTTTTGTCTGATGCTTAGGAGAATGGCAATAGAGGTCCCAAATTCTTAAAAGATTTGAGATTTAAATGTTTAGGCTTAATAGGTGTTTGGCCTCTTCTAACAAAGATTCATGAATTTTTGGGATTGTTATCATTTCCATGGTATTGTTTCCTTGGTTTCCAGTGGTAATAACATTTGTCAAAACACTAAATGAAAAAAGAAAAGAAATGAAATAGAAACTAGAGCTATTGTGCTCACAGAGCACGACCATTTGTGATGGTTCATGGCAGGCAAAGGACACCTGGAATGGCTAAGTATAATTTTATCAATCTATCTGAGCAAGCAGAATACTTATACAACATTGCACTTGGCATGTATTGATTTTTGATGATTTTTTTTAAATTTGACCTTTCCAGTGACCTTTGACCCCTAAGAAAGGGTCGGACGTCGAGGTCAACATGGCAACTCTTGATCGCTGCTTAGAGACAAAGAATTTGACACCCTAATTAATGAAATTGAACTAACTTGAAAATTTGACCTTTGACCCATAAACTTTGACCTTTGGGGTCAAAGGTCACCTAGAATTGTTAAGTATAATTTTATGAATCTATCTGAGCAAGCAGAATAATTATACCACATTGCACTTGGTAGATATTGATTTTTGATGATTTTTTAAAATTTGACCTATCTGGTGACCTTTGACCTCTAAGAAAGGGTCGGACGTCGAGGTCACTATGGCAACTTTTGATCGCTGCTTCAAGACGAACAATTTGACACCCTAATTTATGAAATTGAACAAACTTGAAAATTTGACTATGGACCCATGAACTTTGACCTTTGGGGTCAAAGGTCACCTAGAATTGTTAAGTATAATTTTATCAATCTATCTGAGCAAGCAGAATAATTATACCACATTGCACTTAGCAGATATTGATTTTTGATGATTTTTGACAATTTGACCTTTCTGGTGACCTTTGACACCTAAGAAAGGGTCGGACGTCGAGGTCACCCTGACAACTTTTGATCGCTGTTTCAAAACAAACAATGTGACACCTTTATTTTTTAAATCCAACAAACTTGAAAATTTGACCTTTAATCTATGAACTTTGACCTTTGGGGTCAAAGGTCACCTAAATGTGTTCAGTAATTTTTTTACAATATATCTGTGCAAGTAGAATAATTCTGTCACCTTTAACTT
>JXSR01S000929.1:6732-32861 GCA_000969725.1 Ophiothrix spiculata | reverse complement strand
AATCTCAAAATGTATTAGTTTCAGGGATAGATCTTATGTTTTGACATAGATATAAAAACCTAGTGTAAAATGTCAAAGCAGTCCAATCTATAATCTTTAAACCATAAATATATCAAATCAGATATAAATGATGTTGGACTCATGCTATGACAAAATAATTAAAAAGACTTTCTATAAATAATATTAGTCCAAATACCATTCAATGATACCAAAACAAAAACCAACTGTGTCCAACCTTGGGACTTGAAGCCATGGCATTTTAGACCTCAAGTGGTTTAAAAATGTTTGTGTGTACTTGTAATCAAATTAAATTTTCTTGGAAATTCTAAGAAATCTGAAGTTTTTATGTACGTCTCTGTAACAAGCAACAAGCATGGCATTGATTCAACTTCATTTAACCTTAGAATCACCCTGAAGCTAAATTTTACACATCCTATGTCAAATTCAAACCAGTTCATATATTTTGATAAGTAAAAGATTGAATAATCAGTCACTGAATTGAAATCACCTTTTTAACCCTGACTCCCCAAATGTTAAAAACAATCTAAGTCAGAATACGATATAATATAATATAATATAATATAATATAATATAATATAATATTAGATTTCTTCGATATAACTACATAGCTTTGCAAATTTGTTTCGTAAGCCCCAAGGACCTCACTCATCAGAAGCACATAGCAATATGAGGTAGAACAAAAATATACACAATAGCCCAGTAATATTTTGTCACATGACAAGATGAAGAACAATAGAATTACAAAATTTACATAATATCAAAACGCCATAAAAAGTTGATTGGCAGATATGTCATACAAAAAATTCCCCTGGGATGCGAACCCCCGACCTCTCGCATCCCGATCCAATGTCCAGCTATGGCAAGCCGCTGAATATGGCGTGCCATGACAGCACTTTTGTGCCCATCTGTAGCCCCCGTCTATGATGTATTTGGACTTGGGTGAATTCTTGATTTTTGCTTGTTGGATTTTATTGGACTTTGACGTGTTAGGGATATGGCTCAAGAAGCACATTATTCTCCATTGTGACATGAGGTTACATTTCAAGTACCAGTATAAAAAATGTAATGACAATGAACAATGGCAGTGGAAGGTAGCTTTAAAAAAACAAGAACAATTGACTTTTTTAGCTTTCCCTAAACTTTGTGTGGTAAATTCACTAAATTGGTTGATTTTTCTGGAAAATATATACTTTTTAAAATGCATGTATCTCATAAACGAGCACGGTGACCTTTATTTTTTGTTTAAGATTTGTTATCAGCACAAATAAATCTATGAAATATTAATTTTTTAAGAAAATCAATGGAGATTTTGCATCTCTGAGAAAACACCTTTTCTTGACCACAATGTTTTGGCAAAATGTTATTTCTTTCATATTGTTTTATGTCATTCTAAATAATACATATTTCTGTTCGCTAACATGAAATTTTACACTTTTTGATTAAACACCTTACAATATTATCTACCATGAATGCCTGAATAAGGAAAATGAAAATATAGCATCTTGTGTCTAGTGTTAGTCCAATAGAAAGCGCTACAGATTATTAAAAGGGTTGATGCCCTTAAATGTGCATGCCCTGATAAGTCACACTTTCAATTCCAATGTACACACATAAAACATATGATTTGCTTCCTGCTATAAAGTTATGTATGCATGTGCAATCTCAAATCCTCATAAATAATTATATTCATTCGCTAGAAAAAATATCTGATGTGTGTTGGTTCAGATTGTGTCTTTTCAATTTGTGACAATTAATCTCAAAATGTATTAGTTTCAGGGATAGATCTTATGTTTTGACAATGTTGATTAGTTTAGATTTCTTATTCACTTTAGTGTAGTTTGAGATATTTAGACTCCTTAATTCACAGGTTTTAACTTCTAAAATAATGACCATTTTTAATGAACCATTAGCACCAAAACAGTTCCACAATTCATGTTGCAGAGCCAAATTCAGACTTGTGGATGTCGGTCTCAGGCCACCAATTTACCACACGTACATTAGGCCTAACGTGTGTGTGTGTGTTGTGAGTTTTTTTTTATTTTTTTTGTTGTTTTTTTTCCAAATATCTTTTGGCAAAATTTTATGTGGCAGGGGCCCGGGGGGCGGTTTCTTCGGTTCCCGGGGTTTTGCCTTGTTCTTTGGGCATTTTTTAAGGACCCGGGAAAATTTGCCCTTTCGCTTGCCTTAAAAAGCTTAGGTATTTGTATGCAAAAAATGACAGTATTATGTAGATGTTGTATAACACTTTTTTTCCCCTTTTCAATCCAGTTTCTCCAGCTGATCACGAATCCTCTCCAGAAATCCATTATGGTCCAAAGTATGCAACCTCACCAAGCCATAATAAATCCTATCAGTTAACACGGTGTCCACCTGATGGCTGCGAGAGAGCAAGACCTATGGAAGAACAGTAAGTGGCAATTGTAAAGATGTATTTACCAAAAAAGATCAAATGAAACTGTGACGACTTTTTATTAACTTACTTTTATCATGATAAAGAATTTTTTTTAAATTACCAGTGAAAATACCTCTAAAACCAGATTTACACAACGATTTACACAATACCATTTCATCTTCAGCGATATCAACTAAATCTAATTCTTGTAGAATTCAACGGTAGAACTCAAGCATAAATCTCTGACGCAAAGCATATTTTCAAGGTAGTGACCCTCCGTGTCTACGATCACAGCGATACGTATGCAGTATGGCACATTTTTGCCGCGATTGGTCATCACGACAAAGTTATGAGCACTTGTGGCCTAGGGGAATGGTGCAGGACTTCATAAGAGGAAAGATTTGAGTTCCAGCCCCGCTAGTGCCAACGTGTTGTGAACTTGGACAAATCACTTTATCACACATGCCTCATCGACCCAAGTACATTGGGGAGCTTTTTGTTGGGGGGCGGGGGAATCTCACAAAGTGTTGATAGGTCTACGCCTTTGGACAGTACCTGCAAGTTACCTAGTTTAAGGCAAAGTGGTTCTAATGATTCCCTTTTTACGGCTTAATAATATTGGCCAGCGCTTCATTTCAAGCTATATGCTGGAATTAATAATTATTGTTCAATCAAACTGTTTTCAAAGTGCTGTATGACAGGGTAATCCATGTTTCCAGACATTATCATGCTCAGCCAAGCCTTTTCGTACTTGTCACAAAATAACAAAGTTGCATTTTGGCATTAAAGATTGACATAATCCCAATGTTACATAAACTACAAGATATTAAGAAATGGGCGTAATTCCAAACAGCTGATTATAATTTATATCAGTGTATAAACATGTTTACAGTGTATACAAGTTGTTGCAATTACATGGGACTCGAGTCTCTTGTTTGGCATGCAAGAGTCTAATGCCCAAGTCTAAAGCTGGTTTTAGAATATTTGTCATGGTGGTCGTATGACTAGGGTGACCTCAAAAATTTCAAGTGCATAAACTCCACAAGGACAACAAGCCAATATATCAATTACCTTGTCATGATGCAATGACATGTTATTTTAAGTTGGAATTAAGTTCAACTTTTGTTGTGACAGACCATAGCGACAATATGCAAATGTGTTGTGCTTCATTACCACAACTCAAAATTGTAAATGCTTTGTCGTCTACAAGCTACAATGTGACACCTACTCTGAAACCACCTTAATCCTGGTAGAGGTGCATATACTTTCTATGAATACTCTTTTCTCTATCTTTTTTTTTTGCTCCTTTTCTAATTAACCTGTCTTTAGTCAGGGTAAAATCGGGGTCAGTATCAGGGTCAGTATAATTGTGCATTACAAACTTTTTAGATAATTGAGAAAGAAGATAATACATCCAAATAACTTATTCTATGTCACTTCTAAAATAAGTGGTTTGAATACTTGCAAGGCCAATTTTGCAAAATGTCTAAAATGAAATGCTTGGCTGTCCTCCTTTCTGAACTCCAATGCTTAAAATAAAAACATGCATTTAAAACAGATGGAATCACACTTTCATATCAAAATATATATAATAGAATGAAACTCCCATGTTGTATGTAAATTAAATGAAGCATTCATGTGTACATAAATACAAACATTAAAAAATGAATGAATAATATACACAATTAACTTATTTACAAGGGGGGGTCATATTTCATATTTAATAGGGATGGTGGGTCCATATATAACCAGGAAGTGGATGATGTCTATATAGGACAATAGACGTTACTGATTCTGTTATCCATTGGCTAAGTTTTAATAATAAATTTTTCTATATATCTTGACAAAAAATCCCAAGTTAACAAAAAACTGCTATGCATTTAAGTAAATATATAAAACCTTGGGTATCTTTTTCTCAAAAGTTGTCCACAAGTATGGTCCCCTCTTTCACAATGTACATCTCACACATATGGGGCTCGGATAGAGAACATTAACATTATTTTCATACATGATGGTTTTGATGTTTTGAATCATGTACAGTCTTCAAAAGCTGTGAAGTGTCAGAGTATAGATTTCACTTTATTGCAACTTGAGAAAAATGATAACAGGACCTTCCCATTATGCCTTGCTTCCAATTGGAATTTTGAACGACTTGTGATGAATGGTTAAGATAAAAACCTATACAAAAAACACAATTAAAAGCAAGGCATGATGGAAAGGTCCTGATATCTTCTTATGTAACTTGGCCACTAGCCTAGACTAAACATTTCTATTGAATGGTTGCATTATTTAGTTAATAACTTAATATGGTACTGCAACATAGTGATTCTATATCCTGATGTTATTTCAACCTATGGTATTATTACAGCCAGCTGTAGAAATTGGCAATTGGCTTAAGGCTGTACATTTAGTTGTTTGCTTGCTTTTTCCAATATCTTTCAAAATTGTGCAGTTAAAAGTATAGGTTCCTATTTCAGCATGTGTAGGCTATACTTACTTTTATCTGATTGTCCTTGACCCTTGAAATGCATTTTGTGATATTTAACCTTTAGGTTGCTTACTCTCCAGAGGCAAAAGAAAGTGTGAAACTCTGGGGATGAGGCTGTTATGTAAATACATAAGAAATAGAAAATAGGTTTAACAATTATTTTTACATTTGATGCCATATCTCCAAAACCATAATGAATTTGGAGGTGAAGTTTTGGATTTTTACAATATGATCTTCAATTTAACATCAAATAATGTACTTCTTCCGGTTGAGCTCAGGGGATGAGAATGTGATTGGAACGTACACCTTTAAGCTCATTTTTTTACACTTTGATATATATATTTTTTTATTGTTGTAGTTAAGAAGGCAGGTGAAAGATTTAAAAATGCAGGTGATACAGATTAGTAATGTGCTGTGCTTTCCTGACTATAATAGTTCCAAATGGCTTTGGATAATTCCTCTTTTTAGTCCATTGAAACAGTGAGCGATGATCCAAATTGCAGAATATGATATAACTGATATCTGGGTCCCAAAACTCCCCACATGTAGCGTAACAGGGACCTACTGTTTGTGATTGAATTTCTTTAACGCACACTCAAAAGTAACGAGCTTATGTTATGCAGGAGCGTAGACACGGGAGGGTCACTACCTTGAAAATATGCTTTTGTGTCGGGATATTGATGCTTGAATTCTACCGTTTATACGTACAAGAATTAGATCTTGTTGATATGGGTGAAGATGAAATGGTATTGTGTAAATATGGTTTTGGTGGTATTTTCACTGACCAGTATTTTTATTAAATAATTCTTTATCATGATAAAATGGCCTGTTATTAAGTTAATGAAAAGTCGTCACAGGTGAATTTTAAGGCAGTTTACATAAATTCTGGCACAGGGCAATGTCTGCATTATTGAAATTGATCCAACTGAAGTCATAAATCCATCATACTTTTTAAAAAAAAACTTAAAGCAGAATCCTGTTTGTTAATGTTGATTAAACCAATCGAAACTCTATAAATAACTAACATACATGCATACATTTAAAAATGTTTTGTTTACCATATCCCGGGATCATTGTTGTTCTAAACAAAACATATCAAACCTATTCTGTGTCGCTGTCACGTAGCATTCTAGTAGAACAATCCCAGGAAGAGAGGGGCACTCACATATGAAAGTGACGTACGAGTGCTACTGAGTCGAGCACCTTTCAATGACAAATTGGGTGAAAAAGGGGATCTTTCAGTGACAAAGCGCAAAAAAAAAATGAGGGTCATTGGGCAAAATGTAGGGTCTTTCTGGGTCAAAATGGCCAAAAAATAGAATTTTCCAAAATTTTCAATGAATTTAGCAAAAGTTTTTAAAATAACATCAAATTAAGAAAACAATTTAATCTTTGAGTAACAAAGGTTGTTTTAGTGTCAAAAGATATGGCGTCATTAAGTGACAATTGGTAAAAAATAGGGTGGCTTTCAGTGAGAGAGAGCGAAAAAAAGTGTGTAATTTTTGGTGGCACATGGCACGTAACTCAAAGTTGAGTGCACCCCCAGGAGTCTAGTAGAACAATCTGTCGCATACATACATGTTACAATTGTGTCAAATATGAAGCTGACAATGGATGGCTGGGTGAATTGAATTAGGCAGATAATTGTGTTGCCAATTTGGAATGGTTCAATTCACTTTCATTTCTGCAGCAATGCGGAATCAAATTAGAAGTGTACTGTCAGTGTTATTGATTTCAAAGCAGGACATCGTTCGGGGAGGGTGGGGCCTTTCAGCTTGGGAGTTACAAGCCATGTGCCACCAAAAATACTCCACTTTTTTCACTCACCAAAAGACCCCCTATTTTTACCAACTTGTCAAACATGCCTTTGTAATACTGAAAGTTAATGCTTTGTAAAATGCATCATTTGCCACGCAGTCTATCAAAAATGTGGAGAGGTTTTTTTAAAATAAATTTTGAGTGGTTTTTTAGACATCCATGAGACAGCAATTAAATCAGGGGTGTGAGAGTTCCTCTTTTCAGCTGATTTCCTCGTTTTTGAAAATTTTCTTGTGTTAAAATTTCAGCTTTTTTATTCATTTTCAGCCCGTTTTTTACCTTTTTCCTGACTTTACAACACTTTTCCTCGTTTTTGTCAACTGGCCTCTCACACCCCTGTTAAATTATTAAAATCTTATCATTGATTTGTCATTTCATATGAACCGTAGGTCTTCAAAAATTGTCCTGAAATAAAAGGCCATAACAATTTGCATGGCTGTGTCATTTTTGAATAAGCCTATTATCTTGAAGACCCCTACCCCTCTCCAGGAGAAAAGTGTAGAGATCCTAAAGTCCATCCTACACCAATAAAAACTATGCAGAAATCTGCATGTCAAAGGCAGATTTTCACCTGGATTCAAACCCAGGACCTCTCTCATCCTGATCCAATGATATATGTCAAGTCACCAAGCATGCGCTGCCGTGGCAGCACTTTCGTATTTGGACTTAAGCGATTTGTGGTATCGGATATTGCAAGATTTGGTGTTAAATAAAGATTATGACAACACTCTGTAAGGATGTGGGTATGAAACATAATTTTATTTTTACGTGGCCATTTAAGAGTAAATTATGTTCTTTCAAGTTGAAACTGATCAGGACTACACAGAATTTATTGAACAGATTCAATTTTGTCTGTAGTCTGGAAATTTACAGTATTTGCATCAAAACCTTCAAAAAATTCTGCCTTTATTTCTACAGATAAACAGGCATGTAATTGTAACAAATTAAGTGAACCTTAAATTTAGAGAAAAAATGTTTTATGGTCGATAGCACATCAGCAATTAACCCTTTTTTTAGTGATACTTAAAATATAATTCAGTTAGATAAAAGGAGGATGCAAAAATAGCTAATAAGTTTATTTTCCTCTCTGGGTTAAATATCCTAAAATTTGTTTGCAGTCAAAACCTGAACTTCCAGATTTACTTTCAAACTAGCTTTCTTTATCAAAATGCTGCTTTTTAGTGGTTTAAATTTGACATGGGGTTGAAATAAAAAACAATGGTAGACACTAAACACTTAAGTTCATTCAAACACTAAATCATACAAACTCATTCAAAACATTGGAGTGAATATCAGCTTGGATTCCTATCATTAAGCGCATAATGTCGATGGTTTGATTTCATTTTGAGGGAACTGTATTTAACTATGGCTTAACTGATCTGGTATCTCTATGCTAAGTTTCTATAGAATAGATTAGGTGAAGCATGTAACCTTTTAAACTGAATCCTCAACACACACGCACAAACTTTGAATGATATTCATGAAACATTATAATAATTGACTAAATTGTAAATTTCATTGTGCTACTTTCATGACTTACAAGTTTATATGCTATAGGGGAAGTGGGTAAGCGCTGCAGTACTTCCCTCGCTTTGCACCAATAAGCCCAGGACTGTCGTGGATTCAAACCCCGGTCCCAGCGCCACAATGTGTATTTGGTTTTCAGTCCATACTCACTTCCACAGAAGGTGCTCCGGTCTGCACTGACACCAGATTTGTCCATCATAGTCTGCTCCCACCCTGCATAAAGGGTACATATTATTACTTGATAAGGCTGAAAATACCTAAATAAAATGAAATGATTGTGACAATCTACCTGCAGTGAATCATGAGCAGTTTGATCTAAATGGAAAATCGCTACACAAAAACCAGTTATTACTATTATTATTATTTTTCTTTTTCCTACAGATCTCGTCCAGTGGTGATAGAAAGCAATGTCAGCAATGCATTATGTCCAGATAAACGTGTGTCCTTTAAGCTTAAGCCCAGTGATGGGTCTGCATTCTGCCCATTGCTACCAGACAGGACCACAATTGTCGTTCGGGAGATGGCCGCCGTTCAGATCAAGGAGACCACCTGTGCAGAATAATTTTTGTATATCTCACCCTTGGGGAGGGGAGGTATGGAATTGAGTAGGTACATACACTATTTGATGTCGGAACAACTACATTCAACAACCGATGCCAAAAACTCAACCAGCAATCAGTTAATATTCTTTGTTACCCAGAATGTTCAGATCCACATTATTTAAACGATGTCTTAAACAGATATGCCACATTTCAGAATGAATTCTGAATTCAGTATTTTTCAATTGGTTTTAGCCTAAATTCAGATTTTTTTTAATTGGTTGTTTCGTGTACAAAGGTATAGGCAATTTTGGTTTCTCACATATTTTCGAAGTATTTCAGATTTTTTGAACACCAATTAGTGGCATCTCTGCTTAAAAAAGAAATTGATTGTACACAGTGTTCCCTCTAAGGTTTTTGAGCTTGTGCCAATTTCACCTATTTTTACTAACATAATAGGTGCTTGTGCAAATATCATTAGTTGAGGCTGAAAATTGGCTAAATGAGCAGAAAAAACATCTCTCAGAAAAAAAAACCAGTTATGCCAATTTTCTAAGCTCCTGCTGCGCCAATGGCATGCCATATGGCCTTAGCAGGAACACTGATTGTACATGTCTAAAACTGAACTAAACGTAAATGCAATCCCAATGAAAAATGTGATAGACAATATAACAATGCAGACTATGAAGTGAAAGTTCACCTTTTCTCAACTAGGTTTGCATTGAAGCCATGATGTTGCGGTTTGATATTGATATATTGGCGCTGCGCAGAACTCCCATCTACGTATTTGGTACATTTATGTCTGTGTGGAGTTCAAATTCAGTTATGTAGTGAGAAACATATTTCTTTTTCACTTTAGCACACAGCACTTTGAGCGTTGTTTTACTGTTTAGCCTGTCAGAATTACATTCACATCACACGCGCAACAGAACCATTTAGTTACAAGTGTGCATGTCCGTATAAAATGTGACCATCCATCTCAAACGAGCTGTAAATGCAGCAAACTTCATTTTGTGCTACAGGTGAAAATACATGTCAAGGTTGTAATTTGCCAAAATTGATTTTTTGACAGATTCACAATCTTTGTGCTCACTTCAAAACACCAGCAAAGTATCATTTCAAGAAATGATTAGAGATATCAAATATATCTTTATATTTTGAGGACATCAACAGAAAATACGGGCTTACCTTAGCTTACTGATCTATGAACATGTTCATCTCAGTTATACATTTTTTTCCCGACAACCTCTGACGGACCATATCTTGACTTCTGGAAATAGAGTGAAGTTCATTGAGGTGTCATTTCAATCCTTATAACATGGTCTTTACAAATATTTAAAAAAGTGAAAATGTACAGCTCGTTTGGGATGGACGGTCTCAAAAGTCTCATTGCTCAAAAGACGTGTCCAAAGGAAAAGGTATTATTTTTCTGTTACTTAACTATTAAGCGGCAAACATTAAGTTCACTCAGAAAAAAAGGCCTTCAAGTTGGAATATTTGGGCTGTGTGTATCCAGAGATAGAGATTTAATTGCAGTGTGTGAATTTAACCTGCAGCTATAAAATGTTATGATTAGGCAAAAAAGCCCTTGGTGGCCAAACCTAAAAAAAAAAAAAAAAAAAAAAAAAAAAAAGGTGGGGGAAGCATTCAATTTTGCTCTGAGTGGGTGTATTTTGAGAAAAATTATGGAAAATGCACACAAATTTGACATTTTCAGTGCTTTTCAAAAAAGTAATAAAAAAATTCTGAACAACTGCCCCAACTTTTTTGAAACTCCACTGGAGGCCAACACAATAATTATTTTTTTTCGGCCTTATTTGATTCATGCATAAATGTAAACTATTACATTTACCAAATTAAATTTATTTCAGCTAATTGATATTCAAAACACAGATTCAATATAAAATTCTGTCCAAGTGACTCAATTTGAAGTATGACCCCTCCCTATCACATATCAGATCAGAATAGTCTCTTTCCTGTGGCAAAGTTCAGTAATCTGTGTTTGTTAGCAATGACAAGATAGTAAGCTGCAGTAAAAATTGTATTCATAAGTTGGCAGTTTTAGTTATAATGAATGCGTTGATTGAAAACAAAAATGTACACGCACATTTCAAGCCTGGCTCACACTGACGAATTCACAATGGATGGTGAAGAATGCGAGTAAGGATGTAAAGAAATGTCAACAGACCTGAACCTACGTACGGCAGCCTGCAGTGGCTAGCGAATTAGTCGGCTTCATGTGTCACATGAGTACTGGCGGGAAATTCAATTTGAAATCTGCAGCCTTACGTTGCTTGTGTTATCTCCTATTAGTGATAGTGTGAGCCTGTCTTTAAGTATTTATTTAATTAGGAGTAAAGTAAAATGCCTACTTAATATGGAAAATAAGAAAATATTGTCCTTTATTAACAAATGTGAATTTTAAACAAATGTGAATTTTAAATGTTTTAGTTTGAAGAGGGTCAAATGTCATTGTATTTTGTTGGGAGAATTAAAAGTGACAAAAATGGTTTTGATATTGATTGTAGGTTAATAAAGGTGCATTTCACGTTGCGAGTGAAATCCAACAAAATCAATATACATGAGGTCAATTTTGATGAGTCCAATTCACAAGGCCCATAAGGGCCAAGTGAACTGGACAGCGATTAAAGTTACCGCAAACTTCATTTCATGAGCATAATGGAATGCCCTTTTTTAAATCTAATTCATACACGACAGAACAATGATATATTATATATTGCATCTTTTGTGAACAGAAATTGGACTTTTTATATTGCCATCAAAATTCAAACATTTAGCTAAATTAAATAAATCATCACATACACACTAAATACCATGTCAGGCAAACCGTAATGCAACATGCAGCATTGTTAATTTTGTATCAATTCCGCATACTTTATATTCTTGCGTTCTGATTAGCTAGATATCACACGGAGTGTATGAATTAAATTTAATTCTCCTAACAATGCAAGAACAATAATTATAATTGATCATCTTCAAATATGCTCAATTAGATTCTAAATGCTTGCTTTAGCTGAATAATTTCTGGGAAATCAGTTTATTGCTAAAGGCAATGGGTTGCAGCATTTCAATCTTAATGAATGTAAGTTGTGATACTACTTGACTTACATACATGTTTCTGATTGTCATAGACTTTCCAGATTTTATTCAGCCTCATATCAAATAATTGAGTTGTCGTCAACTGTAAAAAATATCTATTGTCATGATTATTAGGTTTGAGCTGGTTATGGAGATATGGTCACGATTGCTCGTTCTGCATTTTGTTCGAACGGTTACAAATCTTCATAGGACGTATTTACCTATGAAACCATTATTTCCTAACTTACAAAGGCAGTTTTGCAAAGAAGTGATTTTAAAATGGTCAAATCCTCCTCAAAATGCTGTTTGTAACCGTTTGTATGAAGTATTGTGACCATTTCTTAAGCTGCTACTGCTCTTTCAGTTTGCTATGCAACCATGTCATCATCATGTTATAGGCTAAGGAATGATTTACTGGATAGTGTAAAGAGAAATCCAGATTGCAGGGCCCCACTGATTGTAACTGAAACCCTCACCCTTTATTTTTGTTCACATTGTCCAAAATATCATTGCTTTGCCTATAGTTTGACTGCAAAACCATGCCGTATGAAGAATTGTCTTAGGCATTTTGGGGTTCATATGGTCGGTTATTATTTTTTAAAAATCCTGAATCCTAGATATAGTGCATTTGTATTTTTAATATGAGAACCCAAAGTCAAATGCTAAGTAATGTCATCTTTGTGTAATGCATTTCTCATAGCCTGTATTGTTTTTCCTTAACCAGAAGTTTAAAATGTGAAATGACTTTCGCAGTGGTACTTACGGGTCAGATATGTTATTTTTGAAACTTTGCCTTTTTTGAAATTATATCAAGATTTTATCGTTTTTTAGACTTCTTTTTAGTATCCTCTTGTAACAATGGAGTCATTTATTTGTTTTTTAATAGCAATTTTTTATTATGTGGTAGTTCATTTGGACTCTATGGTTTGGAAAAAATGAAAAAAACATTATAGGATTGCTGTTTTAAAATCTACCAACTTAGAGTAATCTGATTTTGCTGAAGCTTTTTACTTTTAATTGAATCTATCTCTCTAGCACAAAATTCAGCAAAGTGTTAAGTAGACAGCCTCATGCCATTGTGTAGTTTTCAATTAGGTCTGATATTCACTTGTTTAATAGGATGTATCACCAAAGCTGCAGGCGTACATGATAATTCAGGGACTGACAAAAATTTTATATCTTGAAACCATTTACGGGAGAGTGGTTGTAATAGAACTAGATTGGGTTGCTATAAACTAATGCTGCTGTCATACTTAATGTCGCTTTGTAACTCTGTCGTCTGCTTGATTTCATACTTATGTAGGAATTTCCTTTTGTAGCTTTGCAGCTGTGTTGCTTCATGTCGTTTTGAAAGTTGAATTTCAACTCAAAAAATCTTGCTGTGCGACAAAATTTTGCCGATATTAATCATCCCAGCGACATGTTGCTTTGATGCTACGACAACCGGAAGCAGCAAGTTTTTAGAAAAAGTATGTGTCATGCAGTGACAAAACTGCAAAACTACAGGAGTATGAAAGCAGCATTGGACCAAAGTCTTACCAGTGGATTGCAATATGCAGTCCAAGGAATTAAAAAAGGAACCCTTACTTGCTGCCATTTTGTTTTTGATCATGGAGCAGAGCTACTGTACCTTGGAATTTGTTCTGAAATGGGCCCAACTGCTTGACAGTTCGCCTTCACTTGATGCATAGACAGCCTGTGCATTTTGTTTTCTCGTGCAAACTTTGTTCATGTTTTCAGGTATGTCTCTATCGTGATTTTGTTTTGAGCCAGGTACACAAATTTTCCCATGATTCTGTTTCGTAGAATTGCGGGCAAGTGCAGCTTTTAAAATGCCCTCCATTAGCAAAAATCCAACTTGGCTGGCTGCTATTTAATAGAGTTTGCACAGCGGTCAATCAAATTGAGTACCAAATCCCCTTGATAAATTCCTTGAAGCAGTCCCTAGTAAAAATCGAGTACAAAAATAGTACAACATTCCTAAGGTGCACATTTGGAACATCTTTTAAGTACAAATTGAGTACATTTATAGTACACAAATTTGTACTATATTTGTACTAAAACTGTACTATAATTGTGTTCCAAATGTTGTACTATAATTGTACTCGATTTTTTCCAGGGGTCAATTTCCTGGTCAAGTTACATGATGAATGGGAGTAAACCAATTCTTTGGTCATAGTTATCCCTCAAACGAAATTTTGCTGAAGCTCCATAGATCTCAAGTTGCCTTGCATTTATGAGAGATTTTTGCCTAACTGTGACTGTTAAGCTATAACTCCTTTCCATGTTCGAAAAACCATTGCTTTTTATTGACAGTTGAGTCAAACAGAAGTGAATGAAAAATGCCAATTAATTTGATCTTGGCGTGACCTTGTCAGTAGCTATCACATGTGAATTGCACGCCAAGTTGTGCAACAGATGAATTTGATTTCTGCACAGTGAAAAGTGCAGGAGTATAGCTACATTTCCTTGGTTACTTGGAAGTTTTAGTTGCTTTTGTTTAAGTTGTTAGCATCATTAAATTTGACTAAATGTATATGATGTAGGAGACATTTTTTGTAAATGTTTAAAGAAGTAGATGAGTAAAAGTATTTATGTTATTTTTCTATGTATTGCTTATGTTTTGCAGTATGATATAAGAGTTATTTTCTTATTGATGCATAACAGATCATCATGTGAGTGCAAGAAAGTCGTATCTGCAATAGCTGCTTTTTGTCATAAAGTTTGGATTTCACACCGTCTAATCTCCAATCTTGGGTTAGTGGTTCTTGAAATGGTCGGTGTCACCTGAAGAACCATTTCAAGAACCACTGACTTAAGACAGGGAATTTTGAGAATTTGTATACATTCTAATGACAACTTATTCATAAATATAACTTAAGGCAGCCATTGCAGAGACGACTTTCTTGCACTCACATGACGACTGATTTAGTTTTGACAAATGAAATATAAACTGTATAAAACTGGTATTACGCTTCTAGATTTAAGTTAGAGTAGGCTGATGCTGAAACTAACTGTACAAATGACTTTGCCTGATGCTTCATGTAGTTCAGCAGTAGATTATTTGCTAAGAACTTATGTAAGACTGTAGAACTATATAGCAGGTGTCAGAAAGCTACAACCTTTATTATTTGAAAATGAGATTTCAATGCATACTCATGGAAGCTTATGGGGAGATATTTCAACCAGGTCCCTCATCTGATTGACTATTTGCATGGTCTGCTATTTGCGGGTGCAGCCTCGGTCTGGAGAGTGATGTGCTGCTTACGTGGAATGCATTGAAATTTTGGCTGCGATCAACTGTGCATGTGCCAACCGTTCGCATATTTGACCTTGAGATCAAGGCTCCACGCAAATGGCAGAACCGAGCAAAGAGTGAATACAGGTTCCATGTTTTGAGCATACTTATATCAGTTCGGCGGAACTCACAATTCGGATATGTATCTGAATTTTGATACCCCGTATCAAAATTCTGATACCTGTATCTGAATTAGGATTAAAACAGCTGAAACGGGATATCCAAATTCAGATACGTATCCGAATTGTGAGTTCCGCCGAACTGATATTAGACCTATATTTGTTGTTCATTTGCAGGATGTAAAGGATTTGTTTTCTCTGTTTTCTGTAAATTTATGTTTCTTCTATTTTGAACCTTTGTATTTCATAATTATGAATCAGTCCGCATCAACATTGAAATGAGATAGTGTTTATTCTGGAAGTGGGTATAGCTGTTCAGTTGGATTTACAATCACAATGGAAGGCAAAACAAAAATGTATCGGACAATGTAAACAGACATCCAGAGTAGGGGTTGCATTTACAAGCAATGCTGCCCTGTACTCGTTGATTTTTGTTTTCACTTTCCAATAAATTTTCGAGTGGCCTATAGACATGTGTACTTCACTGAAGGTTTGTGATAGACGGTCACATGTATGAATGATATTGAGTTAAATGACTTTTAGTTGCTCTTTTTGGTGAATGTCTCGTCTTTTTAACATTGTTTGTGCCAAATAGTTTTGTACTTCATTCATTACTTTGTAAATGATCAAACTATGCTTCAGAGGAAATCTGAGTAGGACTACGATCTTATGATGTTATAATTTTTTTGTAGTAGTCCTTATCTGGACCATGGGTCCATATTGTGTTTTTTGACAGTCCTGTTTGTGGCCGACAGGATCTTTTTGTTTAGTGGTACCTGATTAGGGCTATAGGATATTTAAAGTCTACTTGTAGTCCTGACCAGGACCATGGAGTTGATTAATCAATGGTGGTCCTGATGGATGAAGGCTTGTGTCAAACGGCATGTTTCTACTAGTCACTCAGCAAATAGCATGTTTCTACTAGTTACTCAGCACATTATTAACCATCAATTTTTTTTTTGTGCTTCTGCCATTTGGGTTGGTGATTCATTAATCTGTTTCTATTGCTTTAAAAATCACCAGATGGCTCACTCTAAATAATGTGAACTCAGTAAACAGGTGGTTAATGGAAGAGGGTGTATCACTGTCAGACCAATTGTTTCTTCTTGACCTCAACTCGTATTTTGGACACCATCAATTAGATCATCCACCATCCACCTCAAGTAGAAACATGCTAAAAGTTTAATTTTGTTATTTGATGACTCACCCCGAAAAGTGGGACTTTGCGACAGAACACATTTCGAGAAACTGATGAAAATAGGCAGCAAAATATAAAGAAAATAATAAGAATTTCCTGCAGATTTTCTGTCATAAAATTTGATCGCCTTGATCAATTTCAACACGTAAGATGTCATTTTAAAGCTTAGAAAATGCTCTAACAGATGAAATGATAAAATCAAAATTGATATCATCTTCAAAGTCCCCCTTACGGGGTGAGCCATCACATAATGTTCTAAATCAAAATCTGATAAAATGTCAAAGCCAACTAAATGGCAGTGTTCAGTGAAATATTTGTGACATTTTGTTTGAAGTTGAACAGATGTGCTGAATTCTGCTCAACAAAGTAAAAATATAGTATGTGCATTTATAAAGTGTAGCAGATACATTAACTAGCATGCAAATTCACTTCAATCCACTCCCATGCTAAAAAGTTATATTACACATGTTTGATATTGTTTACTGCCTTAGTTATGGAAGATAATTGATCATCTGCTTATTTTTGTAGGATTTCTGTAAGGGAAAAGGAAGTAGCTTGCAATATATCTGAAATACATATACTGCATTTTACTTTGTTGGACAGAGAGGGATGGGTTTGAGTCAAATAGCCATGTCAATATTTTGAACAAGATTTAGAAATTACTATATTTTGGCCAGCCAGTTTAGATGCTTACTAGTGTATTTTGGGTAGCACGTTTGTTTCAGGAAGTTGTATCTCGATTGATTAATTCAAGAATTGCATCAAAGGTAGCCGTACTGTTTTGAAATTCCCCTGATAAAGGCATATTAACTGTGGGGTTGTTAATTGATATGATTCTGTAATACTATGGGAATGAGTCTTATTTGTAATCTGTTGCGTATGAGTTTACAGCTTTTTGAAGATTAGCTTTGAAGGATATCTGACATATCTGATATAATTTCTTTCAGCAAGGATAAGAATGAGATCCGCATATAGTATTATAGTGTAAATTAGTTCCAATTTTTGATACTGTAAATAATTTTCAGAAAGGCGAGGACATTCTTGAGAAAGCATTGCTTCTGTAGGATTCAGGACCAAACTGCTGTTAGCAAAGATGATGAAAAAGGCTTGTTTGCTTGCTTTATTGGCCACAAAAAGTATTGTAGTATTTTGATCTGAAAATGCAAATTTTTTTAACATTCTTTTGAAAGTCTACTGTACATTGCTGTTTCATTATTTCCCCAATGTAAATTATGTACAGTTGTTTTAACAAGTGTGTTGAATACAAAATGTAGTTTTAAATTTTCAGTGATGCGTGATGTTGAGGAGGATTGCGATGATCAGGAATATTCATACAAATGTTTGTCAAGAAAACTTGACGATTGTTTCAGGTTTTGTTTTGTATGAAGGTCAGTGAGGAAATAAAATGGCGGAGTAATTGACTCTGCCGACATTAGAAATTTAATTATTGTTCAACATTGTGTCTTCTTTTTTTTAATCATATCTTATCATACAAGTAGTTTATTTATTAATCCTAATTTGAGATTATGTGGCGATGTCTAAGACCTATGACCATTTCCTCTCTTAATTGGTTCTGGGTAACAAAACCTGTTTGTTGTTAATTTTTTTTTTTTTGCCCTGTGGAGCTGGAGGAAGAGCAAAAGTGGATGGGCTCCACTCAGGCTCACATTTGTAGAATGCAGTCAAGTTATTGAAATCTCTCAATAGTAAATTAACGACATAAGCAATCACCTATGGAAGATCAGTTTGAAATAATTATTTCAGTGAGACTTTGCAATGTAAATATTATGGTGTGTATAGTCAATTTGCAAGATAATACATGCAATTTTTGTCAACATGTCAGTCATACAGGTCTGCACATGAGCATTATTTTAGTCATGACTAGTTGGCTCACTTGTGAGCTGCTCATGAGCCGATTACAAATGCGAATGCAATTTGAAAGTGTCTTGATCGGACTAAAGCATTTTCATGTCACTGTGCGTGTGTTCCTCGCTCCTAACTGGTCATGACTAGTGCACAAACTAGTCGATTCTTCTCACAAAAAGTGTGTGCATTTTGTTTCACGCGCAAACTGTGTCTGCGTTTCAAGTAGCGTGTATTGCGACTTGTTTTGATCAAAATACTGCAATTTCCAGCTAATCTGTTGCGAGACTCGAGAAGTGTGGCACACGAAGCCGTAAAATGCTGGAGGTACAATAACTCGCCCTCCATGAGCAACAATCCAAGATGGCTGCCGTCCCATAAGATTTTGACAGCGGTGAAATCAAAATGGTGGCAAGTACTGATTCCGCTTTTTATATTCCTTGGAATCAAGAGTACTTTTGTATATCCCAAAATGCAATCAGAGACCAAAAAACAATATTTGTCTTAAAGCTCACAAGCTGCTTGAAAATAAAATGTGGAATGCGATTTTTATTTTTATTTCCAACTTGGATTTTTTTAATCAAGAGTTGATATTTCTTGAAGACCAAGCATGTAAGCAAGTAATTTTTGTACAATTATGTGCATGAATTTTTTGGTGAAGAAAAGTATGATTTTCAAACAAAATTGAAATAAAAGAAAAAGTTGCATTTCTTTTTTTCCAGATCACCCGATTTTACAAATGCACGCGACAGCTTCGAGACAAACTATTTTTTTATTTGGGCTGATGTTACCCCAATATACAAATTTTGTGACATACATGTCATGATGTGTTATTGAGCAGGTTGCTATGACCTTGAGACCTGTATATCATGATAGCATGTCCACTGAAGCGAGTTATTACGGTCTTTTTTCACGGCTGGGCGTGCTATTGCAAAAATTTAGGGTATTAAAAACGGCCAAAATTAGAAAAGGATATGAAAATCGTGGAAAGTGTTGTCTCAAAACATAATAGGGAGGGATCTCCTTATTGCAAACACTTTAAATTCTCCCGTTAGTTTGCAAAAAACCCTGATTCTGCTTCTTTCAAAACATCAAATTAGTGTTTTTCAAATTGATGCTACATGAGCCATAGGTTGGACTGGTATCCTTGGAAATTAATCAAATTATTGTATCCCTTCTACAGCAATATTTCCAGTACATGTAGTTACTTTAGCAACTAACCACTGAAGGAAATTTTCCTTCTGCAATAAATAGCAGCCCAATTTTAACCAGATGTTTGCAAAGAACACAATTATGCAAAAAAGTATATGTTTACTATTATTGTTTCAAATAAATTTCGGACATGAACTTGATTTCTGAACGCAGCCACTGCGTATCCAAGAGTTGCGACAAGAACGGGACACCGGGAAGTATGCAACACCGTTTCCAATCAGTAATCCAGTGTCGCGACATCGCGCATGCCTGAAAAGCGTTGTGTACTCCCGTAAAATGCACACGCAATTGTGTTACGCAAGGCTCTAAATTTTCATGTCCGAGAATTATTTGAAACAACAATAGCTAAATCTTATGTTATTGATTTGCAAAAACAATAAACACCACATTTGCAGGGTGGTATCATTTCAACCCCAAGATGGTGTTTATTGTTTTTTTGCAAATAAGCTCTTTGTTTTCTGATCTGTTTAAGCCAAAACATTTTACCAGTCCCAATTACAGAGTAAAGGAAGAACTTGCATGAAACAAAAACATGTAAAGATTTAGAGGTTTAAGATCAGGATTAGACTCGATTTAAGTGAAATTTTGTATCACAGCTAAGTATATTTTTTACCAATATTGTCAAATTTTTGTGTTCGTAAGATTTGTAGTCGAAACGATTTTGAAAGATGTTTCGGTTCAAAAATGCTACAAAAGGTCCTTTTATGATATTAGTAACTTTGACTTAGACCCGGTCTAACTTTAAACCCTTGTCTAAATTTTAAACCTCTTTTGAACATACGGGCCTCAAGGTTGTTCTGGGACTTAAAGGTGCATTGGACAAAATTTTGAAATCTTATTTGTGGATGATTTACACTTCATATGTTAGAAAAGAGCAGTCAATTACCAAATGTGGGGAAAATTTTGATCAAAATCCTCAGAAAAGTCAAAAATTTGAATTTTGTTTTATTTGGTGATCTTGGGTATGAGGCTATTCTTTAAACGGATTTATTGATGCTATATATCAAGAAAGATCCAAAGATTTGTTTGTAAAACATTCCTTTCGCATCTTTAAATGCAGATAAATCAAAAGAAATTTGGAGTTTGTATTAGATCTCCTAAAACGGTCAATTTTAAAAATTCCACTATAGAGGGCAGTATTTATCGTTGTCGACAAGGATAATTAAAAATAAAAGAATATCTAAATGTTTTGTTATATAGGGTTTTAAGTTGACTGTGAAACATTGCATGCTGTCATTATTACTGCTAATACTTCAAATGATGTTAAAATCTCGAAATACTTGGGGAAAAATTTGGGGTGATGCTGAACTTGTCCAATGCCCCTTTAAGGTATTTTGGGGGTATTTTGCTGTGATAGAAAATGTCAAAATTTGAACTGAAGAGCTCAAATTGGGCTGATATAACAAAAAAATATGGTACAACTATAAATAATAAAAAACCAACAACCCTGAAATCAGCTGAAAAGATGAAAATTTTCATGCCTTGGTGTTACAGTTGGATTCATAAAGGCACATAGACTGCTTTTCTTGATTTTTCACGCTGTAAAGAAGGGGACTATCAAACATTGGTATACATGAATAAATATCATTTAATTATAAAATGAATCAATAAAATATAAACTGCAGATATACATATAAAATATTGACAAATATATATATAAATATCACCTGTTAAAATATAATTAAAGGAAGGTTACTGATATACAAAATGAATAATGCCTGTATAACATGGATGGAATTACATGAATGCAATAATTGGAAATTGAATGTAGTTTTTGTCTTATCAAAATATACTTAAAGGTGCACCTTTCGTTTTCGTAAATTTTACTTATCAGCCTGTAGGTACAAATTAACAGCTTCAAAATTGCACATGGATATAGGAGCAAATCACAGTGAACAAATATATTAGTATCAAAATACAAAAATTAATTAACTTTTAAGGCACTTGTATTTGGCCACTCCAGTGACAGTTCAGATACATTAATAATAGTATTCAACATATTTAATTGCAACTAAAATGATCAGACTCATGATATATAGTGAACTTCAGAAAAGAAAATTACTTTTCTAATCAAGGCTGTAGACAATTTAAAAAATCACATTTCACTATCAAAATTCAGAAATGTTTTACTCAATTACTATACCTCATAAATATTTATTAGGGAAACCACGAAATACAATTGGTCAGTTACAGGATACCCGGCACTCAAGGCTCAAAAAATACAAAATCAATGAAGAATTAATGGAAAAATTATTATCAAAATTTTCTAACTATTTCACATGTATAAATTTTAACCAGCACTAAAAGTTGCCTAGTGACAACCCTGGTGAGTTAAACCTGATGCGCATGACAGTATTTTACCTTCTTCCCCAAAGTGCCCGTAAAGCCCACGCAGGGAAAAAATGGAAAAACTACCGTGCCCCTACTATCGCACCCCTGTAACCATATCACTTATTAGGAATAGTAATTCACACAGTGACCAAGAAGATTTGACATTATTTTGGGTGATTCTTTAATCTATTAACACCACATTCAGTGAAATATTTATGAGATATAGTAAAACACATACAGCATGGTTTATTTCGAAAAGAATTGAAAATTTCTGATCCCTCGTTGTTGGATGCGTCGGGAAGTAGTCACACGCATCCATCAACATGGGATCAGTAATTTTCACTACTATGTTGTATTTATATAATACCCTACCCAATATCTTACAATCAAGCCCTTTAAAGTATTTAACACTCATTTCTTATAGTTTGACTAATCATTAGACTGTATGACCAAAACATAAAACCATTTAAGCACGTGATGGCATATCAGACACATAACACCGTACCATTCATTCACTGGCAGCCCAGGGGTACCACTTATTTTGGACCTTGTAATCATGCACATGAATTGACTATCTAAAATACCCTAAACTAGTATTCCTGATATTTGTCACACTATAGCCTAAATATCAAGTTTTCAAGAAATTTAGAAAATGATCTACTTTAATATTTCCATACAAAATGAACGTTTCAAATTTAGAAAACAGGTTAAAAATCTTTCTTCAGATCATAAAGCATTGCTAAATTGGGTTTTTGGTCACATAACACATATGTTACTGTTTATCTCAAACCAGCTGTAAATGCAGCCTCTTGTCATTTTCACTTTTTCAAACATTTGAAATGCACACTGTAAGGATTAAATGACACCGCATTGAACTTCACTTGGCTTTCAGAAGTCAAATCATGATCTGTTGGAGGTTGTCATGTTCATGTAGTAAAAGAAGATCAGTAAGCCCTCTGTTTTTACTGAAAATCCTCAGAATATACAGTTATATTTTATATTTTCGATCAGTTTCTTGAAATGAAACTTTGCAGGAATTTTGTAGGAAACGTCACGATTGTGAATCTGCAAATAACTCAATTTCGTCAAATTATGACAAAGCTTTGCATGTATTTCCACCATGGAACAAAATGAAGCTTGTTGCATTCACGGCTGGCTAGAGACAAACACACAAGAATCTTTACTTTCATTTTCAAAGAGTTGCACATGTTGACAATAAATAAACTGGTACATTATATGTGTGGTGCTCTGGCATAATGAGCGGAAAGTCGCGATTAAAGATTTTGAATAAATGGCTGCTGAAGTAAAAATATGATGAAAAGATCAAATTTCGTTTTTTGACATAAAACAAATAAATACATCAGTGTTAATTTATATATCGCGTTTTGAAGGTCAATTACGCAGGGAAGTGTAATTATTCACGGGTAATTGATCGCGTTTTGCTATTAGATACTATAGTAAACAGGAACTTTAAAATCGATTTGCGACAAATTTTTACTGCCAGATTTTGAGTGGACTGCCTGGTATTTCGATCTCTAAATGAAAATTTTAGAAATAAAGTATGACATATTATATATCATTCGAAAGCTGAGATTATAGAGAATAACAACGTGCCATAAACCCAATTTTGAAAATCGCGACTTTCCGCTCATTTTGCCAGAGCACCACTCATATTACCATAAATTCCGTTGAGGTATACAGTTCTAGTGGAGTATGCAATCTTTAACAAAAGCATTGCAACTACATGTCTACATTTAATTTAAAATTTTAAACTTTCAGTTCTGCATTTACATTTCAATTGTCATGCTCGACAAAATCATTCTAGCACAAACCGCTTGAGTCGATCGGTCATGTGGTTCCACACATTTTATTCTTTTCTCAAAGACACATGTTCTGTACATTTAAAAAAATAAACTTGCTACATTTCATTGAACCATCTAAATATCAAGTAGCTACATATGTAACACTAACCTTTTTTCTATAATGCTGAAAGTGTGGTCGACTATTTACTATTTTGGAAGACACTTTACAATGCAGTTTGCAATATTTTGGCACATTTACGAGGAGTGTTCAATAAACATGTAGACTGAGAAATGAATGAGATAAGGCCAAAAAAAAAGAACTCTGTCTCAGCTTACTTAAGGTCAAAACCCTAAGCTCTATGCGTTTTTGTTTTTGTTTTTAGTAAAAAAGGGCTACGCGGATGCGGAAATACCCCCTTAATTTTTTTTATTGCATTTTTCGGCCACTATTTTTTTTTGTGGCCGTCTATTTAACTTTTTTTTCCAGTAGTTGGAAAAAAAGATGAAAAATTTTTAAAATCTCTCAAAAACCTAAAAAAAAAAAGAAATGCGCTAAATTTGGATTTTTAAAAGCTATGCGCGCGGGAAGCTGAGACAGACTACTTTTTTTTCTATGGCCTAAGCAGTTTTTAGTATATGATATGAAGTTCAACTTAATTGATATCTAGATAGTTTCAAAAAATGTATGTTTTCATTTTCATTTTACAAGTTAATTTGTCTGATTGCATAACCAACAGTGGGAGGGGTGGGGTGTGGTGAGGGAGGGAGGGGGATGGGGGTCTTGGATTTGGCAGGGTGGATGGAGCTCCCCGCCCCCACGAAAAATGTCTGCCCTCCCCAAACATTGCTTTACTTACATGAAATGACCTTATAATCTCTCTCCCAGGCACAACACACAACATATTCAACAAAGACAAGGTGTTTACAATTGGGAAAGCTGGATTATTCCTTCAAATAGCATGAAAAGAATTGGGCTGCAGATTTCAAACATGTCCTGGAGGAGATGGATAAGGGAATTCTTGGAACCAAAACGATGATTTTTTTATTGATTTTAATGCTCAAATTAATATTAGAAACCTCTTACTGCAAATCTAATTTTTCTGTAAAATAAAAAATCAAACTGCACTTGAAACTTTCATGAGTTGAACTAAAATGAAAATGGCATAGCTTATCTCCTTCTACCTCAGGCGAAGAGCTTATTGAACACCGTATTTCAGTTCATTTTATTGGCAGTATTCTATTTATAGCTGAATAATCTTATTGTACACTATTTGCATATTTAAAACATGATAGCTTGTTTCAGAGTATTACATCACTGTTGGCAGTAAATTTAAGAAACGCATGTACAGACATTTTAATCAAAATATATCATAGGTAAAGAAAATATGTATAAGCTGACATGTCAGATGTTGGTTATTTTTAAAAGCTGCCTCCGTGATTTCTTTCGGAAAAAATTATACTTTAAGTCCCAGATACTGGTACACAAAATTTGGACAATACTAGATATCCAAATATTGTCCAGTTCTGGTTAAGTTTTTGTCAAAAACACTGTTTAATAACAGTTTTGACACTAGTATACAAAACTATCTCATATTTGCAAAAGTGTCTCAAATTGAAAATCATCTCATATTCAATCTCATTTTCTTGAGATGCCATATATGAGACAGGAAATCTCATATGGCATCTCAAATTCAAAGAAACTGAAATGATTTTTCAATTTGAGACACTTTTACAAATATGAGATAGTTTTGATCAATATACCAGTTTTGTTGGTCAAAATTCTAGTTTATATCAGTAAATTGTAAATTCTGCCAATTTTTAAGAGTGAATTTAATGCTCAAGAATAGTAACCAGTGTTCCTGCTAAGGCCGTATGGCATGTCATTAGCGCAGGAGTGGTGAAAATTGGCACAAGTTTCTGAAAATGTGTGAGAAACTTTTGTAACTGCTTGATTTGGCCCTCAGGTACCTGTGGCAAGAACGGTTCCGTGATTCTGAAAACCACCTGCCCTTAGGCAAAATCAAGAGATTCCAAACAGACACATAATATAAATGAACCACTATTCAGGAATGTTTTAACATCTTCAATCATCAGTCGTTGAGTGTTGCTGATCTTACTCGCGGGATCAGTACTCACTGCCCGGGATCTCACTGGCACTCTTAATAAGAATTCACATTCATTGCTAATAATGAAACTGCTGTAATAAAATATGTTTTACAAATTTTGAATACAAAATATTAAGAAAATATATAGGCTTTCTGATACAGTATCCGTTACCTACAAAATGTATGTACAATGTGCATGTACATGTATCACAAGCTACCACGTATAGGTAGAAATGAGAAAACCTGTGTTAACATGAAAATGATTAAAAAAACAAGAATGCATTAAAAATTCAATTATATAGACTTAACAACTGCTT
>JXSR01S000928.1:27095-44537 GCA_000969725.1 Ophiothrix spiculata | reverse complement strand
TTGCTTGACTTTGGCTTGGGATGCGAGAGGTCCCGGGTTCGAGTCCCGCGTTCGAATGAGTAAAAATAGCCATTTTTAATGTAGGAATTTCCAAGAAGATAGCTTTTAAACGTCCCAGGGTTAGGGTTAATATGCACTGGATCAAGACTTGTCCATTTCACCAATACTCTCACCTTTATAACCTTAAAAACATTGCAGGGGCCACCTATTTCTACCACTACTATCAATAGTCACACAAAGTATTCAGTTCTTAGTTTTAGCTCACATTTTTATTACCCAAGTCAGTGTGATAGATAGAGGTAGTCCTGGGGCATGCAATATAACTCTAATGTAGGTGTCCATTTAGCTTAAATGATAAAATATCTGCTTTAACTGAACATGGTATTGCTTCTGGCTAGGGTTTTCCAAAACAAGTAGACATTTTCAGAAAATATAAAGAATAAGGCAGATAAAAAAATTACATCTAAATACTACTGGTTCAGTTCTTATTTAGACATGAAATATCAAGGATTACTGAGACATTACATTTTGTATTGGTCATGATGTTTTATTCAAATGCATATGGTTTATTACAGAAGAAAACATTGCTCACAAAAAATAAAATAAAATGACACAATCACAAGAAAATCAGCTTGAAGCATCATACTAGGATTCTGTATGGTGCATAACTTTTCACTTTTTGTCACTGCACTATTCACATTACAGTTAAACCTTGTTTGTCAGTTTATCTTTTCTGAGAAAATGCTTGACGAGGAATCATGACTATCTTTCGCTAAATCTCTGGCTATCCATTATAAAATAGATGGATCGACCTCTTTAGTACTGATACTGTCTTATGCATCATACAATATTTCAGACCAAGGCTGAAATAACCTATCTGGGTGAGAAAAAAAAAACATCAATACACAGTCAGAAGTTAAAGTTTAAAACAAAGAACTTAATAAAAAAAAGGGTGATTTTATCTCAAAACAGAAGATAATGTAAGTTAAAATATTATCTTAATGTTTACAACTACTCTCTACTAGCTGGCATGTGCTGTGATAAATTCTGCAATCCCATGGGATATCATAAACAGAATACATCCAAAAGTTAAATGTTCATGAAGATTCCACTTGATTTTCTCATGTACAAAATAACAAATGTCCTTTCAAAGTTCCAGATTTAAAATAGTTTTTTGACTATGATAATGCAATCTAGACCAAAATCAAGTGCTTAACAAACATTCAGGTTTAAATCTATGATAAATATTAGAATTCCCCCTGGAATCACAGATATCTCAAAATAACTAGTGTTTTAAAAACGATCATGTTAAAAGATTCATCCTGGAATAATGGTTTACCAGTGTTTAACTGACAATAAATACTAAACTTCCTCATTGAAATGCCCTTCATGGACTTTTCTTCACAAAATTCTACTTGGCTTTATTCTGCATATTGTCAAAAACTGCAACCCTTTATTTGTGCTCAATCAGCAATCTGTCAAATTTCATAAAATGTGACAAATGTTTCAATAGGTAGTACAACAATAACCTGCTCATCAACTTCATTACCCATTACTATACATTCTCATAAAACTCCAAAACATTCTGAATATAAAAAAGTCACCATGTTGGTAGATTTGCACACTGTATGGGCTTTCCCACATGGGTCTTCTCCCACCCCACTTGGTTGAAAGCTCTGTTTTAGTCTTATTGAAAATGGAAATTTGACCTACTAAAGAGTTGCACAAAAACAGTCATTGTTAGGGAAATCCCTGCTTACTTCATTGTCTTTATCTGGGTTATACCCTGTTAGTGCAATTACCAGATTTTACACACACCATGATTTTTATGTACTTCAGAGAATTGATGTAGTTAATTATCTCACAAAAACTTTTAACTCAAGAGCATGTAACAATACATAACACCTATATGTGACCCGTCATATCAAAAGGTACCTTAAGGTCGGCATAGTAAATTACGTGATACAGGCCATTAAAGCTGAGCATAGTCAAAAATCACGTCCAAGGTCGATTTTCTAATTTCATCAGAAACGTTAGTTGACATTTGAAGTGTATTCTATTATATTAACCAGGTTCTAACATCCAAAACATAAGACAAATGTTTTAAAAAACCCAAGATAAAAATCCTTTCTCCGTTCAAGTTTAACTAGTACAGAAACTTTAACTCGGTTTTCTCAGAACTATAGTTTTCTGAATCAGCCCGATGCGTTTTACCAATTTGGATGTAACTTTGCAATCCACACTTGTTTCTAAATCAGATAAATATAGGAAATAAATTAGCCCTAGTCATAAAACGAAACAACTATGACAACTATGCATGGAGGAAGTATCCTGTAAATTTCATGTACTCAAAAAATTGTGTTTGGTTGCTAGATGCAAAAATAGGTCTAAAAATGGTTAAAATAGAGGGTTATAGCGCCTTCTATAATCATTTGCCCATTGACATATATGTAAAATGTAATTTTACAAAAAGTAATGTATCTTCAAAATGCAATTTTTTCATGATGTTAAAGTTTTGAACATTCATCAGATAGTGAATGTCTATTACTCTATACATATTTTGTATTATGACACCGGCAATTCAAAATAAAATGTCCGCCAAAAACAAAGGTGAATCGAACATCCAATACCCAAAAGCAAGGTGTCATTTTAAAGCTTAAAATATAATCTTTCAGATGAGACCAAAAAATCAATTTTCATTTTGGGACCTTTAAGGTACCTTTCGATATGACGGGTCACATATATTATATGAAATCTTCTTTTACAGAATAACCATGTTTAAGTTAAGCTTTGATCACTGAAGTGTTCCAGTTCAATTAAAGAGAAAAATGTATGTTGAATCTGGGGTTGGAGTACGGTGAGCTCACATATTGAGCATACTTTCACCTGTAATAAAGTTTTTTCTTTTCAAAATAAATAGAAATCTTAAGGTCTTGCATCATTATATTCAAAACAAGGAGAAGTCTAACCAGGAGTCTAACCAAACTAGGACACAGAAACCTAGACACATCACAATCGTGTTAATTGCTACTTGTGTTGTGTACTCATGGTTAACATACAATTCTAGTTCCAATATTCTTTAAAGGCACAAACATTTTCTATTTTGCACTATTTTCTTGTATGAAAATAGAGGTTTGTTTTCCCATACCTATACACTTTTAATTAAAATGTCCATTTGACCATCAAGCAACAATAAATATGACTTTTACATCTTATGTACCAAGTCCATAGATATTAACTTCTACAGCTAAGATAGGTTACTCCAGGTAATGATGTTTGGTATTTTTGTTATAAAATAACTTGTCTTAAAGAACATTTAAGAGCAATTAGCTGGATTTCAAAATAGTTTTCCTTGGTTAGGCATATTTTTATCTTTTAAGTTGTGCTTATTTTAAGCCTCTTCCTATGTTAGAGAAATTAGGCAGTATACGAGCCATCCCTTGCCCTGTTAACTTGTGTTGCTGTCTATGTCCCTATGGGAGCCATTTAGGTTTAGCCACTTAGAAAGTGACTTTGTCACTATTTGGCTATCCCTGCCAGGGGTTCTCTCGTCTGTGTTTTTGTTCCTGGTTTAAAAGTGATGCCGTCTTACTACTTTCTCCAACTTGGGCTGATTTCTATGACATTCACGTCTTATATTTTATATTTCATATTTTATACTTTATCATTATATTATTGTTATTATATGTAAGTGTTGTGATTTTTGATATTCTGCAATATTTCTACATGTGAGATTTTACTGGCAAATAAAATGATATGATATGATCAATTATAATGTCGTCATGTCGCCTTTTGGCCCATACCATAGTCCATTTTTATATAATAGTACCCTCATACCCATATGTATGATCTTTCCTCTCAGAATAACACTTTGTACCACTATATTATAATTGTAAAAACATAACATTTGTTTCTTATATTGATCTTATCAAAAATTAATTTCTACAGTGAGAATCCCAGGATATTATATTTAGTATCACAATAGTTATTACTGTGATCAAACAGCAATAATTTCTATTAAGTACTTAAGACAAGCTATAACACCCACATGGACGTGGGTGTCTGCACATACCTGGGAAACATACAGGGAGTTCCATAAATAACTATACCATAAAATGTCTGCAACATGTTTATATAACACTTTCAAGAGCATTTAGAACTATTTAACAGAGTTAATTTAAGACTACAATCAGCATAAGGCCTAAAAAATAATTTCTTGATTGGCGTAACATAGGGAAAAAAATAGGGTAGGTAGGTCGGATTTTTTTTCTCCTTTTTTTTTTCCAAGTCTATGTTTCACATACATGAACACAAAATATATGAAACATTTACAAAAACATCTTCAGTTTTTCTGTAACACATCTGTTATTTGTCATTTTGAACGTCCTGCAAGCCATATCTCGTGCCCCGATGAATCAATTCCCATCAAATTTTGGATTTGGAGGTTTTTTTACCATGCTCAAAAAATAAAAATATTTAGGGCCGGGGGTACAAATAGGGTCAGTCAGGTTACGCCAATCAAACAATTGTTTTAGGCCTAATGGTCCATTCTAGATCTCAAAATCTGCACAAGATCATACAAAACACAATTTTGTTGATTCACAGTCATTTTACTTCAAGGTTCTCAATATACCCAATGGATAATGAACATTTATCTTCATACAATAGTCAGCGCCTACTGGGAAGTCACTTCCATGCCCCCCCCCCCCCAAAAAAAAAAGTGCTGGATATTGGATGAACAATACAAAACTAAATCTTTATGAGACTCCCTTCATCACACACTCTTTTTGCCTCATATGTGTAACAATATGACAACTATAAAAAAATCAGGTCTGAAGAAAATTGGGTCATTCACAATCTTACCACATTTCAGAAAATAAAAGAAACAACAAACATTTTACGCATAAATTTGTGCGAAACAAAAACATTATTTTCTTTTCATAGTTCTTTCAATGAAATGGTTTAAACATATGACCAATGCATACACTCAGAAAAATTAAGGTGGCATTTTATAAAGCATCCTTTTCCTTATACTGTTTGCTAATAATTGAGGTACTAGCTTGAATAAGAAACAAAACCCACTTAAACAGTCATCCCCATTTTCAAAGGCTTGCAGGAAGGAATTAAGACAAGAATGAGCTTAGTAGGCAAGCATCAAGGCACGGGGCCCATGTGACTTAACACATCTTATGTTTCCAATCATCCACAGCTACCAAATATACTTGAGATATTTTGGTGACAATAAATGCAAGTCGATGCTACATTGCCAATAACTTGATTTAAAGTGAATGAAGCAATAGCTTGGCAAGATTTAGAGTGTTCTTTCTCATTCAACATTCTAAGTTTTTTTACCATTCTCATATACATTTAGGGAATAACTCTGATGTGACACTATTTTTTTCCTGTTCTTCACATTTCAGTGAGAAAGCAAACTATCAGCATTTTGACCAATCATGCATACTATTTTTTTTGGTCTTAGATAGTCTGCAAATTATGTATAGTATTCTTTCTTTCTTATTGACCATTGCAAGTTATTTTCCACAAAATTTGTAAAGAAATTTAAGGAAAAACTCTGATGTGACTTGAAATATTATTCTGTTCTTTACATTTCAGTGGAAAATTAAGTTATAGCAATTTTAAACAACTAAGAGACCACCATTTCATAAGTACTATGTTCTCTGTCTAGCCGTATGTAAGCGAGGTGCATATGAACTTGCATACAAATGACCATACTAAAACCACACTTAAGATATACAAAAATGTAATTGTACACATACATATACCTCATTGTCTTCCAAATTGATGAATAACTACCACGACTTCGAATCAAATTCTGTTATGCATGCAATAGATTTATTTTGTACCATGATTCAAATTGAATTTGATTTAAAATTCCCGCTATCTATGCATCAATTTCATGAACTGCAGAAATGGTGGATATAAGAGTTCGTGGATAGGATTTTGTCAATCCACTGTTCTGTTTTTTTGTTTACATTGTCCAATAAATTATTGCTTGTACTATTATAGTGATTGCTACAATTAACTTCAGAGTCTTACTTAATAAAACTTGCTTCACAAGTTTTTTAATATAGTCAAGCTTCAGAAACACTGTGCACATCTAGTGGTCAAGCTCATCGAAGATGAATTTTGCTTTAAATAGTATTTGCTTTCTGCAGATTGGAGCTTTGAAGTCTTCTAAATTGCACTCTTGACAAACATTTTCAGTGACTCTATTACCACCAGAAACCAACAAATATATAACCTACCTAGACATCAAAAATGGTCTACTGATGCTTCGACACCCAGACATAATAATTAAAAGCGACACCTTAATTCAGATTTCTTTAACACATACAGGACAGTTGTTTTTTCTTTAAAAAGCAATTTAAACTCAACACCATATGTTTAATTTAGAGTCAAGCACATCTAAGATGAATTTTGCAACTAAGATTTGGTTTGCTTTTACAAAAAAGAGTTTACTTGCTATAGATTAGAGTTTGCAAAATTGCTCTCTTGAAAAGCAATGTCAGACACTCTAAAACCAAATGAATATGTAAACCCACAGGTTTACAACCTGCCTAAACATCACAAATGTTCTACTGCCACTACGACACACAGGTATAATAATTAAAAGCGACACCTTCATTCAGATGTCATTATCACAATATCAGTCAGCAATGTTAAATGCTACGACAAACCTTTTCTTAAGTTCAAGGCCTCGCGTGATATAATGGCCTCTTCACATATCATGAAACATCATTTCCTAGGGACGTATCTGTAGCCTCTACGTCTCAATTCTCTCCTCAGGCTGATTACCTTTGATATGATACAGTCACTCTAAACAGCTATCCGCTATCATGGTCTTATTTTGATTAGTAAAGAGCTCTGCAGATCTCCACGGCCTTAGTGACATATGATCCGATATAGATTGAACTACCTGTCCACATACAACTTAAGTACTCTAATAAACATGTCATTCCTTGCTTCAGTGCTAATGTGAATCGGACTACAGTTATTTTGTATGTTTAATTATTGTGCTTTCTTCAGAGGATAGTTGTATTTTTAATGATCATTTAAAAATCAACACCGTATGTTCAATTTGCTACAAATATTTTTAGAAGCTAACTATGTTAATATTTTATTTATTTTCTAATATTACATTTTACACATCAACATCTTTCAGAAGCAAACCAGCTGCATATTTCACTTCTGTTCCCGTTATTGCTTTATCAAAAATACAGTTACCTTCTATATCTCATCTAAACTACTATTGACAGAGAGTATTGTAAAGGATGAGTAAAACATCTAAAAAGTATGACCCAACTAACAGATATAATAGCCTTGATTCAAGGCATTTATAATTGTCTGTTTTCAGTTATTCATATCCCATTCTAAACTTCCTAATATCCCTATACATATCTTGTCCTTAAATGACTTTTTGCATGCTTTAATATTTGTACCAAACTTACCACCTATAACCTGTCTTCAAATATCACCCTGTCATACTAGCCACAACTTTTCTACTTTGATATTGGACTTAGGGACTGACTGACCTGTGTTAAAGGAGTGACCAATTATTATGGTTTTGGTAGGAATACAGGATGTTTTGATGCTTGTGTTATTTTATAGACAATCTGACAACATGATACACTTTGTTGGGTGGTAGATGGTTTGGGAATGGCCAATGTAACCACATCATGTTACTTTGGTTTATCCAAGGGTCCATATTTGAATAATGGCATATCAAACTTTGGGTGAGTAGATTTTTTTATTGTTGTTGATTAAGAAACAAGTGAAAAGAAACAAATGGAAGCCATTTACAGTTCTATCAAATTGATCAAACAATGACCAAGACAGGGACAGAAGTGGATTATGTTGATCAAAGATTTGGGCAAGTCTACAGATATAACTACTACTAGCCAAGAAAAAAAGACAGCATTATGTTGTTTGACTGGTGATCATTTGATAAATCAATCCCTGATTAAAATATCATAAAGGATGCGCAAGTATAATTTGCAAAAAGAATTATAGCATTTTTGTTTCCAAAAGGCACTTGTTTTGAAAACGCAAAATGGATTTGATTTGTTTCCATTCCATTTTAATGAAGACAGATATCAATAACTCTACCTGCATGTGATTCTATTGTATATTTTCTGCCTTAAAATGTTATCTTAATTAAAACAATTGCTAAAAGCTAAAGTTAAAAGTTCTTAAAAGCTAATGTTAGAAGTCGATGACTTATGGCATAATACTGTAGAAATAACTGAATGATTGTAGTAATACGTGCTGTTTAATTGAAGAAATGGAAAAGATTTCCTGTCTTTATTAAATATATTTTAATCAAATAAATTCATGGCAGGCAATGATTTAGAGGAATGCCTAATAGATTAAAATATTTATTGATATTCATTTGCGATAACATGATACCCATTGCTTAAGATTATAAATTAATAAGTGCCAATTAATGGAAAACATTCTGATATTCCGATATATATCATGCACATGGACAAATATTCAAATCCCAAATTTCTTGATACTGTAAAGTGATTTAATTTGGCGAGGACAAATTTTAGCGAATTTCAATTTATCAGCAATTTGGCTGGGATTTAATTTCACTAATTTAGAATACTTTACATTAGTTTCAATGGTAAATAAAATTTTAGCGAGGGATTTAATTTAGCGAATTTGTAGTCTAGTGAAATTAGCGAAATTAAATCCCTAGCAAAAATTAGTCCCTTGCTTTACAGTATTCTTTTCTGTAAATGCATACCAAGAAATATACACTACCATATTCTTCGTTACTACATTTAACCATAAACAATCAAATTTACTATCAAAAACAATGATAAAACAATTTGATCCCATTTTTTTAAGGTTGATGAGATGAATGTCAAATTGATTAAACAAAGTACACTCACAGCAAATTGGCCATCACAATTAATTAGGGTTATTCTGTTACAATTAGCCATATATCTCAGTGAATGCAGTGGAGTGATAGAGGAAGCCTTTAAAGCTAAAATAAGATTTTGATCAAAAATGGTTTTATAGTAAAACAGCATGAAATAAAGGAATGTGCCTATCTGAAAGTGTTTTCAAGAGTATTTTGGGGAAAAATTGTTTTGCCATTGAAAATGGATATAATGCTTATACATGCTTTTCTATACTAATACATATGCAATCAAATTCGGGATCCCGAATTTAATTCAACAAATGGCCATAAAAGAAAAAATAAGCATATTTAAGCCAAATAATTTGGAGGGTATTTATATCTACCCAAAATTAACCCAGTAAGCTAAAACAAAATCAAAAGTCATTGGTGACATGGGGCGCTTCATTTTTAACACTTTATAGTATTGACTTTAAATTAGAGAAATGCAGTGTATTGAAAAATTGAAAACAGTGTGTACCCCTATTTGGGCAATTTGGTTTATACTTCTTGGAAATATATTGGAGTACAGTAGCACTGCCTGGTTCTTCTACCCTTTGTGTTATATATAAACTCTTGTTTTGGATATAAAATAGTACTGGCATTTTTCCCCCCACTTTTTCAAAAGCTGTGATTTTTTTTTTATGTTATACAGACAAGAAAAAAGTTGGAAACTTTCATTTTGTATCTATTTTAGTCACCTGTTAATTGGCTATCAAAAGATTGACATTTAAAAAAAAATAAGTTCTATTATTTAATTTTAATTAACCGTAAACTTTCTATCCAAAATGTTGACCTCAAAATATGACAATTCCACAATATCTGATCTAGCTTTGTTGATACTGATACCATGGTAACTGTATATTTTGCTAACAGTTTGTTTTTGTCCTTCTTGATTCTATGATTATGGAGCATATAAAAATAAATCACCCCAATAATCGTTTGGATTGACTATGCTAATAGGCAGGTTATTAATTGATAGTATTACTCCCGCATTTATATTTAGCAAATTAATACAAAGAGATCATTAAATGTTGTTAACAATAGTTTCTGTACAGTTACATTGGGGTAAGCTTAACTAAATTTTTGAACTTCATAAATGATACACCAATTGTAACTTTTTATACTTTTTATACTATAAACCTCATCATGCACATCATTAAATAAACCTACACTTATCCCCTAGTCAGGAAATTTCCATAACATTTCTATTAAAATAGTTACTAGGCACTTAACAAAAACATTAAGCAACTAAAATTAGCATTCCCATACACTCACTCAATAGAAAAGTGCAGATGGAGGTCACTAACATTCACATGCATTTTACCTTATCTACCTGCACAGAGCGCTGAGGGGATAAATCATAATTTATATAGCAGTACCTGGAATTCATGATTATGAATGGGCAGGTGATTAAATCGCCTCAAAGTCACTTAATTACAAATTGATTAAACAAAGTGAATTCCATGGAGCTTGGATGAGAGCATAATTAGTGTGAACAATGAGGAGGGAGGAACATCTTAAAACAAATAGCTGGGGTGAGTATAAAAGCAAACAACACATAGAATGTCAGTTTGAATTAAGGTTTGAAGAAAGGCAATAATGTCCTACATATCCTCAATGATTAAACACCCTGATCCATCTATGTTGCTTCTTTTATTTACACTCCTGGTCAAAAGTTTTTGCCCACTCTTAAATATGAGAAAAACGTAATTATCATATCAAACGTCCAAGACTCTGAAAAATTCAGTCAGTTTGAATTAAGGTTTGAAGGCAATAATGTCCTACATATCCTCAATGATTAGACACTCTAATCTATCTTTGTTGCTTCTTTTATTCTGTAAAAAACCTGTAACTTAATTCAACTCAATCTGACGTTAAAAGGTGTTTATATTGTAGCAAAAAACATAAAGAACTGGAGATGAAGTCATTTTGTCACAACGATTTCTTTCACTTAGTCGATCACATTCTTTAAAATCCTCATTCATTTACATTCAATTGTATCATTTAAAACTAATTACATGAAATAAATTCAACTTTGAATTCACCTATAACATGAGTATTAATCAAAATTTATAAAACTATTTAAATATCATTTACAAAGTCTCAGAGAAGAATCAAATTGATTAAATCTCCTCGACAAGTAGTATCACAATAAAGATTGCGACAAAAAGAAATCCTACTCATCTACGTACAAAACTATGATCTGGCTTTTACTTTAAAACTAGGCATCCATAAATTCATCTAATCTTGGCACCAAAGCAGGAAAAAGTACAATCCAAGCAATGGAAAATATAAAAACAAAATTGCTATCAAAAAAGTTAAGTAAGGTGCACTTCTTATTCTCAAATAAAATTTCCCAAACTATATTATTACAATTTTTCTCCAGTAATAACATACTGAAATTAAACTTGAAGTCAAAAGTATATTTAATGTCTCTTCCTACAAAAAAATTAATAAGGCGAGATCAGAGATACTTGATAGGTGAGACTTAGAGATAATTTAACAATACATAACAATAATTAAAGAGATCAACAAGAAATTATCTAAGATACTGACCATAAATATATCTTATATCATGTTAAGATCTTAAAGCGAGAATTTTGAACAATTTTTTTACTTCTATTATAATAGACTAGTATGAATTTTATATTTCCTAAAATAGGATAAAAACATGACATTCCGAATTTACAATAAATTTGTTGACAACATATTATCACTGACCCAAGCATATAAGCAAATCTCAGAGTGGGGATTTATATGAGCAGCTGCCGAATTGTATTGTCATATTAGTTAATAAGAAGTTGAGTGACCTCATGGAATTACAGAGTATGCCTTTAAGTTGATTTGTCATTGCTTAAGGGAAGAGAAGATATCGTGTGTATCCCATCATGCATTGCTTCCTATGGGAAATTTTGTACAGCAAGTCATGTGAGTAGTTAGTGATGAAATATGCCTAAAATGCGAAATTACAACAATTAACTTTGATTTAGGGACATACTAACTACTCACATGACTTTCTGTTCACAATTTCCAAAAGGAAGCAATGCATGATGGGATACACACAATATCTTCTCTTGCGTAAGGGTAAGCATCAGAAGAAAGTTTCCACTTGTAAGCTGCTACATCAAATCAACAGCTAAGTAATAAATGAGGTCAGTTAACCATCTTGTTCATAGATTCAATTGATTTCATTATTGGTGAGTAAGAGCATTTAAAGTCAATCTAATCTGTTTAAAGCAACACACTTCAAGCAAGCTACATTCTTCTCCACATCTAACATTCCATTTTCCCTATTACATGATATAGGTCAGGCCAGCATAACACTTGAATGAGTTTTTCAAATCATGCAATATTCTACAATTTTGTTAATTCTTCCACTTTCTGTAAAGTAACATCTCTTTAAATATTTTTAAGAGCTACTTGATCTATCGGAAAGTATAATTCATCATCCTTTAATGCATTGACTACATAAAACTCTCCTCAAAAAGAAAAGTTAATGCTTTTAGAAATAACTATAGTTTGAAAGAGACCTTACTGTCAGCATAATACTTTGTGCTGGCCCATTAATGATAACACTATTTCACAATTTTTGTCAAAAACATCTCCTTGAAATCTGAATGTCTAAAATTGGTGTTTTTCTCAAGATTTAAAGGTGTAGATTCCTATATTAGCATGTGTATAATTTAATTTAACTGATTGACCTTGACCGCTGAAATGCATTTTGTGAAATGTCTACCTCAGCTTGGTTCTTATTTTCCCTGGAGAAGTATGGAAAATTTAAAAACAAAATTGCTATCAAAAAAGTTAAGTAAGGTGCACTTCTTATTCTCAAATAAAATTTCCCAAACTATATTATTACAATTTTTCTCCAGTAATAACATACTGAAATTAAACTTGAAGTCAAAAGTATATTTAATGTCTCTTCCTACAAAAAAATTAATAAGGCGAGATCAGAGATACTTGATAGGTGAGACTTAGAGATAATTTAACAATACATAACAATAATTAAAGAGATCAACAAGAAATTATCTAAGATACTGACCATAAATATATCTTATTTCATGTTAAGATCTTAAAGCGAGAATTTTGAACAATTTTTTTACTTCTATTATAATAGACTAGTATGAATTTTATATTTCCTAAAATAGGATAAAAACATGACATTCCGAATTTACAATAAATTTGTTGACAACATATTATCACTGACCCAAGCATATAAGCAAATCTCAGAGTGGGGATTTATATGAGCAGCTGCCGAATTGTATTGTCATATTAGTTAATAAGAAGTTGAGTGACCTCATGGAATTACAGAGTATGCCTTTAAGTTGATTTGTCATTGCTTAAGGGAAGAGAAGATATCGTGTGTATCCCATCATGCATTGCTTCCTATGGGAAATTTTGTACAGCAAGTCATGTGAGTAGTTAGTGATGAAATATGCCTAAAATGCGAAATTACAACAATTAACTTTGATTTAGGGACATACTAACTACTCACATGACTTTCTGTTCACAATTTCCAAAAGGAAGCAATGCATGATGGGATACACACAATATCTTCTCTTGCGTAAGGGTAAGCATCAGAAGAAAGTTTCCACTTGTAAGCTGCTACATCAAATCAACAGCTAAGTAATAAATGAGGTCAGTTAACCATCTTGTTCATAGATTCAATTGATTTCATTATTGGTGAGTAAGAGCATTTAAAGTCAATCTAATCTGTTTAAAGCAACACACTTCAAGCAAGCTACATTCTTCTCCACATCTAACATTCCATTTTCCCTATTACATGATATAGGTCAGGCCAGCATAACACTTGAATGAGTTTTTCAAATCATGCAATATTCTACAATTTTGTTAATTCTTCCACTTTCTGTAAAGTAACATCTCTTTAAATATTTTTAAGAGCTACTTGATCTATCGGAAAGTATAATTCATCATCCTTTAATGCATTGACTACATAAAACTCTCCTCAAAAAGAAAAGTTAATGCTTTTAGAAATAACTATAGTTTGAAAGAGACCTTACTGTCAGCATAATACTTTGTGCTGGCCCATTAATGATAACACTATTTCACAATTTTTGTCACAAACATCTCATTGAAATCTGCATGTCAAAAATGGGTGTTTTCTCCAGATTTAAAGGTGAAGATTCCTATTTTAGCATGTGTATAATTTAATTTAACTGATTGACCTTGACCGTTGAAAAGCATTTTGTGAAATGTCAACCTCAGCTTGGTTCTTATTTTCCCTGGAGAAGTATGCAACCCTGGGGATGAGGCTGTTATGTAAATACAAATAAAATAGAAAATAGGTATACCAATTCATTTTACATTATATCTCCCAAAACTATAAAGAATTTGGAGATGACATTTTGGATTCAGAATCAGAAAAATATGGGTTTTCATATGACATCAAAACTTATATGAACGGTTGAGCCCAGGGGATGGGAAAAAATTTGTAAAATAACTGCCAGAGCAGTGACAGCCCAGTTTAATATAGTTATTGTTGGATCAGGATAAGATAGGACCTGGGTTCAAATCCAGAAAAAGACACCCATTTTAGACTTGCAGATTTCTAAGGAGAAGTTATAATGAAAGGATGTGATAAAGTGTTAGGATCAATGAGTCAACACAAAGTTCAAATTTGGCAGTAAGGAAGACAAAACAAACTTAGCCCTAAAGCTCCCAAAGGTTACAAAAAGCTACAAGAGCAAATCACCAAAATCGCCTAAGTCTGAATACGTCATAGACGGGGGTCCTATATGGGCACGAAATCGCTGCCTAGGCAGCGCCCCCGGGGCTTGGTATACTCTCTAAAATTGTCCGATTAACTTTTTAATCTTCGTCGGATTGACTCTAAGAATTAATCCAAAAGATTGGAATTTCAATCTATGAAAAGTTAAAATCAATCCATCAGAGTATAATTTCAAACTGTAAAGAGTAAATTCTCAATCTAAGAGATTTGAGTTTCAATCTTTTTAGAGTGAAATTTTTAATCTTTTTACAGATTTTTCCCTGATCCAAATCTCTCTCGACTGACTTTATAAGATTTAATCATTCTTTAATTTGCAAAAAAGTAACAAAGAATGTACAGAAAACCCAGGACACGGTTTGGTTTATCCGAACACATGCAGGGTAAACTAAGATACAATAAAATATATTAAAAATGTACATAACAAGCAACAAACAAGGTTATTTATTAGTATTTTTTGCAACTTTTTCAATCAAGAGACATTTAAATTAGGGACAAATCCGTTAAAAGATTAATTGAGTGATTGATTTTATCATTTCATCAGTTAAAGCATTTTCTAAGCTTTAAAATGACATCTTACCTGTTAAAATTGATCAAGGCAATCAAATTTTACAACAGAAAATCTGCTGGAAATTCTTATTGTTGTTTTTATATTTTTTGCTGTCTATTTTCACCAGTTTCTTGAAAAGTGTTCTGTCGCACACTCCCCCTTTTTGGGGTGAGTCATCACATATGTTGTATTGAAATCAATTAAAGCCATGAACAAGTTGGTTGGCTGACCTCCTATATGACTTTAGCAGTTGATTTGATGTAGCAGCTTACAAGTGGAAACTTTCCTCTGATGCCCACCCTTAAGCAATGACAAATCACATTTAAAGACATATTCTATAATTCCATAAGGTCACTCAACTTCCTATTAACTAATATGATAACACAAGTCATCGGTTGTCCTTGTATTAAAGTCACCTCTTTGAGATTTTACTTTAGGCTAAGGAAAAAAAATTGTTGTGTCGCCCTCAAGTGGAAATTCTGAAAAATGAGTCGGTTGGTCGGTGGGAAAATAATTTGTTTTAAATATTTTTTTAAAGCACCTAAATTATTAAATTTGGGTGCATTTTCTACTATTTTCAAAATATTTACTCAAAAAACACCCAATCTGAGCAAAATGGGGTGCTTTCCCCGACCCTATTTTATTTATTTATTTGTATAAATTTTTGAATAGGGTCGGTCACTGAGGGCAATAGAACAATTTTATTTTTTGGCCTTATCACCGGGCTCAATGATATCTGTGATGATACAGGGGAAAAGGTTGGATGTTCAAAAGACCTGTAGAAAATTCTCTTGTTTTTGTATTGTTTTTTTAATTCAGAGAATTGTCCAATATTGATGTAGTTTGGTTCAAAATGTAGTATATCTAATGACATTTAGGTTATGATAAAGTCAATTGTTATCAGTGTACTGCAGTATTGGTAGATCTCTTTTCTGTTTCACATGTTATTTTTTCCAACATAAACAATGCAGAATACAGTTTTCATATTTGGTATCAAAGTCAGCTGATCTACCTAATTGATTTGAACAAGTTGAATAAATTTGTCTTTATACCATGCCCATAACGTATTGTGTGATGCAATATTAGATATGTATGGTGCTGACTGCATGAAAAGGTTTCTTCACATTTTATAAGCAATAGGCTTAATATATCCACAGATGTCTCAAAGAGCAAAATGTTCATCGTTAAAAGAAAATTTATCTAGCATAATTTGCATCGATGTATAGTATTACACAACTATTTTAAGCCAAGCACTGATGGTTAAAACACACATGTTAAATGTCATGTAATCTATCCAGAGGGAAATGAATGCACCAGCATATTGCATAGACGTATTTTATAGTATGCTCAGATCAAAAGTGTATGTTAACAAAAAATGAACGAGTGAAAAGTGAAATTTAGCTTTACACACCAATTTCAGTAAATGTAAAGTAGTAGTAAACTGCAATCAGTGAGTTAAAAAAACCAACTACCACCCAATGCTCTAGGGGCTTTGTTAAATTTTGGTAAAATGTGAGTATATCACACAGACTCTGTCTGTCTGCATAGATAATGAGGTTGGGCTTTAACATACTTCGGAAAAAATGTAATGTTACTAAAATCAACATTACCACTTTTTTTTGAACAAACAAGGAACTGGATGAAAATTTAAATAAATTAAACCTCACATTGAACACAAAAAGGTGAGTTCATTTAGCTGTAGCATGTAAAAAGCTATTGCTTCTCCACTAAGTTCCACTCATTTTGTGTAGATGGTCAATATCTTATTAATTTCCTACTTAATTAAAATAATAAACAACCCTGGTAATGTACATGATTTTCATTAGCGTCAAATCAATAGGTTCTCACACTGAATGAATAGCACAATTTCTGTTTTCAATTACAATAAAAACAATTTCCTACCCTACTATTATCAGCAAATAACACTCTAAGATTTTTAACATTCAAACATTGTCGATATCAGTTAAAAACAAATTCAATTTAAACATAATTTTAGTTTTGACAAATTATTTTTATCTGAGAGAGCTTTGAAAAAGTATTAATCTGAGGCATATTATTTTGGAATAATACCTGTCGTGTGCATAAGACACCTAATTTGTCATATATGTCTTTAGATTGGTTGCTATTAGAAACTGTACAATTACTATCTTACAAAGTAAACCTCAAAGCTAGATTTGACCTATTTCATTTTGGATGAATGAAACTAAACAGAAAAAA
>JXSR01S000928.1:0-13918 GCA_000969725.1 Ophiothrix spiculata | reverse complement strand
TTCGGTTAAACTTTTGTCAATAATAGTCGCCAAGATAGTCGAAGTCGCGACTATTTGATGCCGACTAGTCGACTAGTAAAAAAGTGATAGTCGTGCAACGTGAATGGGCAGGTGATTAAATCGCCTCAAAGTCACTTAATTACAAATTGATTAAACAAAGTGAATTCCATGGAGCTTGATGAGAGTATGCTTATGATGAGAGGATCATTATAGAAAGAGAGGAGTTACAACAATTAGCTGTTCTAAATATAAAAGCACACAACATGGCGAATGTCATTTTGAGTTAAGGTTTGGAAAAACGATAATGTCCTACATAACCTCACTGACTAAAACAACCTGATACATGTATAGCTTCATTTTATTCTCTTACAGCTGTAACCAAATGTGTGTTAAGTAATGACAACTGAATCTGATGTTGAAAAGTGTTTAAACTGCAGAGTAATTATGTAAACAGAAAATTGGAGTAGAAGTCACAATGATTTCTTTCACTTCATTGATCAGTTTGTTTTTCATCCGTATTTACATTCAATTCTTTGCATTTAAAATTGAGTTAGAGCATAAGTATTAATCACATTTAATGAAACTGAGAATTTTCAAAATATTACTTACGGAGTCTCAGAGGAAAATCAAATTGATTAAATTTCCTCACCAAGCAGCATCTTAACAGAGATTGTGACAAAGAGAAATTTGACTATTCTAGACACCAAAGAAAGAAGAAGCTACAATAAAAGAGATTGAAAAAAGAAGAAAACAATTTTATCAAAAAGTGTAGTTAGGTACACTTGTTATTTCCCGATCATATTTAAATATTTTTAAAGGTACATTAAACAATTCTTGGCATATTTAAATATGGCTAAAATTTAAACAGTTCTTGCTATTTGCCCAAAAAATCAAGACTTCAAGACTTTATGTTTCAATAAAGGTTAACATTTTTGATTATTTCAAAAACATGATAACAACATCATTGACTTGACCCTAGTGTTAAAGCAAATCGCAGAGCGGAGATTTATTAGGACAGCTACTGACATGTGTGATCATATTAGTTAATAAAAAGTTGAGTGACCTCATGGAATTACAGAGTATGCCTTTAAGATGATTTGTCATTGCTTAAGGGTGAGCATCAGAGGAAAGTTCCCACTTGTAAGCTGCTACATCAGATCAACAGCTAAAGTAATATAAGAGGTCAGTCAACCAGCTTAATCATAGATTCAATTGATTTCATTATAGAAGAGTAAGAACGATTTAAGTCAATGTAGGATGTTTTAAGCAACATATTTCAATGCATCTTCTTCTTAGCATCTTACATTTAATTTTCCCTATAACATGATATAGGTCAGCCTGATAATAACACTTAAGTGACAAATGAGTGAATGTTCTCAGTCATCCAGTAGTAGTAAACATGAGTGAAATTTAAATCAATTTACTGGACTTACTTGTTAGAACACTTCAGTGACTTAAGTACATTATTTTACAATTCTGTAAAAATCTAGCGCTTTGTGTAAAGCATCCTGTAAAGAGCTACACGATCTAGATAGGAAAGTATAATTTATGATAGTTTAATGCACTTACTACATCAAACTCAACTTAAAAAGAAAACTTGATACTTCAAAAAGATTGTGGATTGAAGAACAGTCTTTGTTCTTTCTTCCTTACTTTCAACATGGCACTTTGTACTTACTCATAAATCCTTTTAATTTTCCCACTTTGATTAAAACCTCTCCTACAAAATCTGTATGTCTAAAATTGGTGGTTCCCCCAGATTCAAAACTGGACCTTTTGTGACCTGATCAAACAATCATTATGTCACAGCCCAGCTCATGATTTTGTGACCATGGATACCTCAAGCCTCTATTTCTGTGTATTACTTTCTGGAATGTGATTGTGAGATCTAATGGGATGGGGCTAGGGTTGGAGTTAGGGGGTGAGTTTCAAACACTAAGTGAGACATCAAAATGTGAAATTCAGATTAGATTAAATGTAAATAATATCTGCCCTACTCTGAACAATGATTCACCACTAAAAAAATGGAAATGTTAATAATAGGAATCAATTTAAAAAGGTAAGACAACTACAAATATCCTTGACCTACTCTACTATCATCAGGAGATAACATACAGATTTCATGAAAATAATATTTGCCTCATTCTGAGCTCCAATTCACCTTTCAACAATTAATGGAAATATGTCAATTATATATACAAATGGATTGAAAAAGTAAGATGGCTAACAATACACAGTGCTCCTTTTATCATCAGAAGATAACACTTACACTCTTAAAACTATGGGGTCATTTTCCGGGGTCAATTATCAACTATGCACCTGACTCAGAAATAGTGGTCAAATTTTGACCCCGGCAAATGACTTCGTCGTTTCAAAAGAGTAGTTTAAAATATTCAAAATTGTCAACATTTATTGAACAACAAATTCAATTTAACCATAACTTCAGTTTTGAAAATTTATGTTCATCTGAGACAGATAATTTTGGTATAATACCTGTCATGTGCTTGAGACATCTAATTTGTCAAATATGTCTTTAAATTATTTGCTTATAGAAACTGTGCTATTACTGTTATACAAAGCAAACCTCAAAGCTAAATTGGACCTACATTTTGCTAATTTTTGATGAATAAAACCAAATGCAAGATTATTTTATGGCCATCTTCACAGATTGCATCAAATTAGACAATAGCCTTAATGCAAGTCCATTGAATACTCAAAATTGAAACAAAAAGCTGCAATTATTGTAATATTGAAAATATCAATTGTGCTATTCATTCAGTGTGAAACTTATTGATTTGACCACAATGAAAAACATATGCATTACCGCCATACTCATCAGGGTCGTTTATTATTTTAATTAAGTAGGAAAATAAATTAATAAAATATTGACCATCTACACAAAATGAGTGGAACCTAATAAAGAGACAATACCTTCGTGGACTTGCCTATTAGTGCTCATGGTATAGTTAAATTTGTTGAAATTTGCATTGTACATTTAGTATGTTGAGTGTACAAGGCACAAGTGAAAAGATTTGTACTTGTGAACATTATTTTATTAACATCGCATATTTAAAGATGTTTTAACCCAACCCTATAATTAGAGTCTGTGAAACTGATAAAACCTGATGATATTACCTTTTTTTTACAAAACTCCAGAATATCACATAGCACATGAGGTTTAAACAGGTATGGCATATGCATTTTTTGCTGTTTTACAACCGTTTGGGTTTTATCCAATTAGATACATTAGAAGGTAGCACTTAATTTGTTGTTTTTTCAATCAAATTTGCAAGTCAATGACATAATGTACCTTTCAAACTCACCTTCTAATTTTACATTGCCAAAATTAAATCTCTTTTTTATTATGAATTAATGTATATTTACTGAAACCTGCCATCAAAATTGGTGTGCAAAAGCTCAAATTTGCTATTTCATTTCAGTTACATCTCCTTTGCATCTGAGCACACTGTAAACTATTGCTATGCAATATGCTAATGCATTAATTTGGCTAGGTAGATTATATGGCATTTAACATGTGTGTTTTTACTATCAGTGGTTTGCTTAAAATAGTACTGTAATATTATACACCGATGCAAATTATACCAGATAATTTTTCTTGTAATGATAAACATTTATCCCTGAAATAGTACTGTAATATTATACACCAATGCAAATTATACATTGTACCGGATAAATTTTCATATGTGATGGCTCACTCCAAAAGGGGACTTTGCAGATTATATCAATTTTGATTTTATCATTTCATCTGTTACAACATTTTTGAAGCTTTGTCTTTGAAATGACACCTTACTTTTGAAATTGATCATGACAATCAAATTTTACAACAGAAAATCTGCTGGAAATTCTGATTATTTTCTTTATTTTTTGCTACCTATTTCAATCAGTTTCTCGAAAAGTGTTCTGTCGCAAAGTCCCCCTTTTCGAGGTGAGTCATCACATATAAGGATGAACATTTATCCTTGAAAGACATCTGTGCATATATTTAGCTTATTACATGTGAATAGAGAAGAAACATTTTCCTGCAGTCAGTATCATACATATCTGATACTACATCATACAATACTTTTGAATATATTTATATGTGTGTATGGTATGAATAGCTTATAAAACTTACACATTTGGTAGATCTTTGGGCTTTGATAACACAATGTAACTTATGTTATTTAAATAAAACTTGTACGTACAGAAAAAAACATTAACCTATGTATATTGGTGTTGTAGTACACTGATAGCATAGATGGTTTTACATCATCATTCATGCCTGGTATGTGTGTCACAAAAATGCTTGACTTTGTTGCTACAAAAACATTCAAATCAATAAACTGACATAAAATGATACATACTTTTTCAAAGTAGCAAGGCACCTTTTAGATGCAACATCAAGTGTAAAATGGACAAATAGGTTATGTTTTTGTCATTTTATGTAGTGCCACATTGCACTCAACTAAAGCAATCATTTTGAGCTTTCTTCATCACATTCAAACTGAAGATTGAAGTAGTAGCAAGTAGAAAATTAAATTGTAACAAAGCCTTCATTAGAAAATCTTGAAGAATATGTTATTGACCATTGCGTTGATGAAGATATGTGACACTATACATGACTATCTAGCAACTAATATACATTTATGTTAAACTGACAGAAAGCTTGAGCAATTCACTATCACATGATTTCAAAGCACAAGTATTTTATTAACAAATTATAGTGCACTATTCATTAAGATTACAAGAAACAATAGCCACAGTATTTTGTGGCCAATGTAATTTTTAATTGATCAAAATGTGTTCAATAATTAGTAAAAACACAGTTGTTCTAATCAATATCAAACCATGTGTTGAAATTTTCATTAAGGTTATTTAACCATCATTAATATTTCCTATTCAATATCAGCACACCATTCATTACTATTTCACACGTAACAAGCAAGCCCAATGGTGTGAAAAATACGACAAACCCTGTGGCTGCACGTTAGAAAACATTGCTGCAGGGGAAATTCATTACAAATTCATATGGGCTTGTTCCTACAGAAATGAAACTGCAAATAACCCTTAAAGCTATCTCCTGTAACAGAAGTGATTTATATATTGCATATTTAGTCTCAAACATATTATGGTTATACATTTTAAGGATTCTTTCTGATTTTTGGTGTTGAAATTTGAAAATAATGCTTGGGTGCTAACAACTACTGTAAAGGTAAACATTTTCACAAGGTTTATATTTACTCGAATTTAAGAACTAATCTATAAACAGGAAAATAAAAAGCTCGCAAAATATGCGCCCGATCATATCTACAGGTACCTTAAGGGTCCCAAAATCAAAATTTTTGGTCTCATCTGAAAGTTGAAAGTTTAAGCTTTAAAATGACACCTTGCTTTTGGTTACTGGATGTTTGGTTGCAAAGTTACATCCAAATTGGTAAAAGGAATCGGGCTGAATTGGAAAACTATAGTTCTGAGATAATTGAGTTTAAAGTTTCTGTACTGGTAAAACTTGAATGGAGAAAGGATTTTTATCTCGATTTTCAAAACATTTGTCTTATGTTTTAGATGTTGGAACCTGATTAATATGATAGAATACACTTTAAAGGTAATGTTTCGGGTGAAATTAGAAATTTGACCTTGGACGTGATTGTTGACTATGCTCAGCTTCAATGGCCCGTATCGCGTAATATACTATGCTGACCTTAAGGTACCTTTAGATATGACGCGGCACATATAGATTTCAATATTGTTCACAGATTCTGCAAAAATACGTAACAAAATAAATAACAAGCAAAGCAGTTAAAGTGAAAAGTTGTAAATGGTAAATATGAGGCATATGTTTTGCAAACTAGTCATGTTCAGGTGAGAAAATTTGGTAATATAATGATACATTTGTTCAGTTCAAATGGTGTTGAAACTTGATAATTACATTTGTGATAAACTTTTCACACCATAAAATGTGTCAATAATCGTCAATGAATATTGATTTAATTTCCAAATTTTTGATAGAAGTAACGATGAGCAACTAGAGAAGAGCATTTTAAAGGTATTTTTTATTCTTGCAAAATAGCAGAAAAATTACGAAGTTCCTTTACCAAGGAAATTATATATTTACAGCATACCACATTAAATAATAAAGTATTAAACAGATAAGAATATTTTCTGATTTAATTAAATTAATGTCTATCAACAAAATTGCCAAATTATTTCACCTGAAAAAACAATTCTGATTTTTTTACGACAATGCAAACAAATGAGCAAAAGATTGAGCCCGTTTTCCAGGAATATTATGAAACTGATTACATATTGAATATTTAACCAATTGATAGCAACATAAAACATGATTGCTGTCAGAAAAACAAGCAGAAACTAAAACACAGACATGACAATTCTTAATACCAAAGTTTGTACAATTTCTAAATTGATGCAAAATCTATTCAGATCGTGTGAGTTAACAAAATACTTTGACAGAAAATCTTTTGGCTGCCACTTTGCCGCCAGGTGGGCTGTAGGCAGTCTGACGTGCTTGGTGCGCATTAATTGACATGCGACCAGGCATTTATCGCAAGATGGATGCTGAGATATCGTTGAGATCGTGTAAGGTGAAATATGCACAACTTCATATTCATGATATGCAGTGAAATAAAAAGCTGTTCTTGATGAGTTAGTGGTACAACGTGTAATCATGTATTGCTATTTGGCAAATCTAGTCATTGGGGTGATTGCACTCAAACACTTGATGTTGATGCTTGTTTCAAAATTGTTGCAACTTTAACAATTTCAAAATTATTTTTTCTTTTGAAATTAAAAAAACCTGTTTGAAATTCATTCTTGAAAATGACAATGTAATATTATTTGAGGTTATATTTAAGATGATTAATCTGTCATTTGCTTTACCAGATTTCAATTTTCAAAATACAATCTTGTAAGGTATTCTGAAGCATTCAAATTTCAAACTTAAAATATTAGTTATTTTATTTTGGTCAAAAGATTATCACAATATGTCACATTGGCAAACATAGTAACACAAATGTGTTGTTCTCATGCCGTGCTTTTCTCATCATTTCCAATTGGAAAAGCAAATATGAAGGTTTTCCTTCACACTGTTTGTTGCGTTTAAGACCAACACTCAAAAATTATGTAAAATGGACAAAATTCTTAAAATGAGACTGGTTTTGTTTATACATATAACCTAAAAGAGCCAAGGAGCATCTTGCCAGAGCTAAGAAACAGTCTGAAAGAGACAAGGAGTAAGAAGAACCAAGGAGCAGTCTAAAAGAGTCAAGTAGTAAGGAAAAGAACCAAGGAGAATCAAGAAACCACATAAATGAGAAAGGAACGAGTATAAGGACCAGGGAGCATCTTATAAGAGTGGCTGTAGCAGCCTGTCCTGTAAGAGCAAAGACGTGAGTAAAAGAACCAAAGAGCAGCCTAAAAGAGCCATGGATTGAGTAAAACCTTGTATATTGATAGCTTAAATAAATAAAAAAGAACAAACCAAATCCTAAACGAGCCAAGGAATGAATGAGAGCCTACGAGCAGCTTAAGAGATTTGAGGAGTGGGAAGAGAAGCCAAAGGAGAAACAGCTAACGAATGAGTAAAAGAAACCAAGAGCACCTGATCAGAGTCAAGGAGCAGCCTGAAGGACCCAAGGAGTGAGTAAAAGAACCAAGAGCACCTGATCAGAGCCCAGGAGCAGCCTGAAGGACCCAAGGAGTGAGTAAAAGAACCAAGAGCACCTGATCAGAGTCAAGGTGCAGCCTGAAGGACCCAAGGAGTGAGTAAAAGAACCAAGAGCACCTGATCAGAGTCAAGGTGCAGCCTGAAGGACCCAAGGAGTGAGTAAAAGAACAAAGAGCACCGATCAGAGCCAAGGCGCAGCCTGAAGGACCCAAGGAGTGAGTAAAAGAACCAAGAGCACCTGATCAGAGTCAAGGTGCACCCTGAAGGACCCAAGGGGTGAGTAAAAGAGCCAAGAGCACCTGATCAGAGCCAAGGTGCAGCCTGAAGGACCCAAGGAGTGAGTAAAAGAACCAAGAGCACCTGATCAGAGTCAAGGTGCAGCCTGAAGGACCCAAGGGGTGAGTAAAAGAACCAAGAGCACCTTATCAGAGTCAAGGAGCAGCCTGAAGGACCCAAGGAGTGAGTAAAAGAACCAAGAGCACCTGATCAGAGCCAAGGTGCAGCCTGAAGGACCCAAGGAGTGAGTAAAAGAACCAAGAGCACCTGATCAGAGTCAAGGTGCAGCCTGAAGGACCCAAGGAGTGAGTAAAAGAACCAAGAGCACCTGATCAGAGTCAAGGTACAACCTGACAGACCCAAATAAGTGGGTGAAAGAACCAAGAGCATCTTCACTGAGCAAAGGAACCACCTGAAAGAGATATGGAGTGAGTATAAGAACCAAGGAGCCGCCTACAAAGGCCAAGGAGTGAATTCTTGAAGAAATTCATCAGGATTGTTTTTTAACCATGATATAAGTATTTTCATCATATCTTCTTAGGAAACCATCTGGCAACCATCTTGGTAAGCAATAGGAGATTAGGTAAATCAAGGGAAGCCTAAAAGAGCCAAGGAGTGAGTAAAAGAACAAGAGAATGAGTAAAAAGCCAAGAAGAAACCTAAAAGAGCACAGAGATTCATCAGGATTGTTTTTTAAACATGATATAAGGATTTTCAACATTTAGTCAGAGAGAGTTGCAAGGAGCAACTTATTAGAGTCTGGCAGTCTGAAAGAGTCAATGATTTAGCAAGCAAGTCAATGAGCAGCCTCAAAGAGTCAAGGAGTGAATTAATGAGCCAAAGAGCAGCATAAAAGAGTCAAGAAGAGAGTAAAAGAATCAAGGAGAAGTCTCAAAGAGCAAAGGAGTGAGTAAACAAGCAATGGAGCAGCCTCAAAAAGTCAAGGAGTTAAAGAGCCAAAGAGCTGCCTAAAAGAGTCAAGAAGAGAGTAAAAGAGCCCAGGAAAAGCCTAAAAGAGCAAAGAAGTGAGTGAAAGAGCCAAGGAGCACCTTTCTAAAGACAATGAGCCAAGATAAGTTCATTTGAATATTCAGCAAGATTTGTTATGTAGTTATGATTCAAAAAGTACGGACTAATTTACTTCCCCGTATGGTCATATTTTTTTATGAGTTAATCGGCTGCTTGTTGCATACTTCCAAGATTCACAGAGTATAGCCCAACAGGGTTAACTTATCTAAGGGACTACTTTGTCTAAGCAAGTCTAACTAAAACGAGGCAAACAACAATTATAATAAAGAGGGTCCCAATCACAGCACATATAACAAAATATGATTAAATACACATCACATCATTCCAACTTACCATGAAATCGGACTCCAGATATTGCGCATTTTCCAATTCAGCCAAAAATATCTGTATTGGTTTTCTTTTGAACACTACAATTCAACGACACATATATATCCATACCTAAGTACTAAGTAGTGCACATGTCAACTATCAGTATCACTATCAACCACATGGCAAAACAAATGGCTACTACACAAGTTTCCTTATCGTTGCAAAATCACAGAATCAGTTGAATCTCATGACTCTTCCTGACTACGATATGAAATAGAAAGTGAAAATTCCAGCTAATAATGGGGTCATCCAACTTTCACATCAGGATCTATGCAAACCTATATTCACTGAAGCTGAATAAAAGGTCTCCTGAGCCACAGACTAAGTATTGAGAAATCGCTTCATGCAGAGAGAATTCCAAGTACATGTGTCAACTAACTGGCCAAGCTGGAAGTCTTCTTTAAAGGAAAAATATGTATGCTACTTATTATTAGTCATATGTGAAGGAACAAAGAAATATCTCTTTCATTTTTAGCACCATTGTGCAATATTTTGCAATACTCATGAAATTAACAAATGAATAAAAAAAGGTGTGCTGTTGTTTTGATCCATCTTAAATCCATGGCTATTTCATACCATGTCAAGTGCACCGACATGTGTGCTCAAGTTACCTTTGATAGGTAGATCATGTTACACTTATTGAAATGGCCTGAGCTTAGGTAAACTTGGCTGAATTTCAGGTGGTAATGTAGCTGTGTAAATATAGCAGGAGAAGAATTCTCTTCACATATAATGTTTGAGAAATTTGGTTTTAATTTTATAATAAAAACTACAGACAATGTGGTAATGGTTACTCGACCAATCTTTATTTAACTAACTAATAAATTGAGTAAATCAAAAAGAGCAGTATTGCTTTTACACCTTTTAAGCAAAGTTATATGAGCAATATTTAGACAAGATATGACACTGTACTAGTAGAAATTAAGCAATACATACAACTGATAAAGTGACTTAAAGGTGCAATTCATGATTCTGATGTGACAATAACCTCACCTGTTTTCTAGCTAAATAAAAAGAAGAGTTTTTCAGTGTTTTAAAAATCACCACAGGCTGCTGTGCTGTAATAACTGTTGGGCCCCGACAGTAATTAGCAAATGACACATTTTCTCACTTTTCTCAGAAATGCAGGCACATTAGAAAGAATGGTTTGGGGATCGTAATATATACTAGTCAAAGATTCGTCCTAGCTAAAAAAAAAGTCAATTTAGTTAGAAGAGAACTTGAGGATGAAAAGTGGATCATGAATTACCCCTTTTACACTATCAATTGAAATAAAAAAATGACATGACATAGAATTGACAGCAGGCAATGGCATGGCTACCAGCAGCTTTAGTAACCCTCCCAATGAATTTCCAACAAAATGATTAAGTTTAACTCGGAATGGCTGGGATGCATGTTTTGAGAGGCAATATTAAAAATAGAGAGTTCAAACCAGTCCAAAAAAGTTATGTATCAATTGGAACAATTAAACCTTGGGTACTTCTGTCACCAAAAAGGTGTTTTCAGAATCCTTTTTGGTGTTTCATGCATGCTTCATAGCAAGCGTTTAACCATGAATTTTTCAGGGAATCTAAAATTTTACAAAAAGTGAACCTTTGGAGGTAATATTTGCAATTTTATCAACCCTAAACTAATTCTAGTTGTTTTATAAAAAGTGTCATGGCCTCCAAAGAATTTCAAATAATTATAAAATCAGTTTCAAATGTTAGTTATATCTATTCATATGCCAGAAGCAAATTGTAGTACACCAACAATTCATACACCAAAATGATCAATATATCATCTGCCAAAGAATCTTACCCTGAAAGTGCACTTCAAACATAAAGTTCTACTCTTGACCTCCATATGAACTCGCAGTCTTTATCAATTTCTCAGGAATAGGCATGGCAATGTACTCCAAGCAATCATGTTTGCATTACAAGTTGTATTCAATATTTCTATAAATATCCATTTTATTTGAAAATTGCCAACTGCTTGACAAATGAAATAACCACAGAGTGCTTGGATTGCAATAAGACACAGCAAGTGGATAACTGTGCAGATATTAAATTAGGAATGGTAAGGAAATACGAAATCTATCTGAAAAACACATTTAAGCTCATACTCTTTCCACATGCAGGAATAATATAAGCAATTAACAAATATTTGTGGCTGCCCATCCCAAACCAGCCATAAATGCCACCTCTAGTCATTTTCACTTTTTCAATTATTTGCAAAGACCATGCTTTAAGGATTAAAATGACACCTTATGGTCTGTCAAAGATTGTCATGGAGTAAAACGTATTACTGAGATAAACGAGTTTGAAGATCAGTAAGATTGCCTTAAAAAAATTTCTTCATCAGATACTGGTAAAAAAGCAAATCAAATAAATTTTAGAACAAACAAAAACAAAAAGTACTATTCCAAATCACTGATCCATTTTGATATTTTAAATTGACATTGGTATGAGATTTTACATTCTATAGGGCCTACATCATTTAAGATATTTATTTTTCCTATGATATAGAGTTTATTCAGAATCGTAGTGATTATGTAACTGGTTCACGCACATCCCCTGACAACGGTGTATGCTATGCTTTTGTATGGGGATCATTTCGATCATGGTTCAAAACTAGAAAGCGTGAACCAGTTGTTAGGGTGATAATCGGATTACACGTAACACTTCGAGACTGAATTGAATCTGTCACATACCAACATGATTAATAACATATATACCGGTACTTATTAGGGAATTAATGAAGCATTGATAAGGGAAATCCCCACATCTCTAGGACAACATAGACCTTTCTTTTTAAATTCACTAATCAAGTCGATATTGAATGTTACTGAATGATAAACGCCTCATAAGTATATTATTTCAAATTTTATATTATTTCAAATGGAAAACTACATAATAACATGGACCACAATAAATAAATAATAAATAAATGTCGCTACTTATATAGCACCTTTCCATAATTGATCAAAGCGCTTTACATTTATTCCGTTACCACTAGAATAATGCCGAGCTACCTATTCAAGCGCTCAAAGTCAGTATTCCTAGTAACTCCCCATATAATGCTTGGGTCGACGAGGCAAGTGTGATAAAGTAATTTGCCTGGGTTCACAACATGTTGGCAGAGACGGGGCTCGAACTCACAACCTCATGTTTATGAGTCCTGCCGATTTCTGCTAGACCACACGTGCCCACTATAACCAAACACTACCAAATCAATGCCACAGCGCACAGTAAATAAAACACTACTTATATATACGAGGGGGTATCAAAAAGTTTTTATCTTTACCAGAAGAAATAGAGCCAGGAATGTTATTTTATTACAAGATACTTAAGGAATATTTACATAGTCAATGTGCTAAGTAACACATTTTCCAACTCTAACTGGCTGTCCACAGACCATTATTATAGGGATCCTCTCAATTGAAAAAATCTGGTTTTATATTTCAATGAAAATCAACATTTCAGGTTGCCCATGATTTATTTTGTCATTGTGACGTTATTTATAGACCGCTTTCCAAAATATTTGGTATCAATGGAAAGAGGAAACCCTACCCTTTACTATGTATCAAACAAGTAAACTTTGGTTGTGTTATTAACATTTACTGGACCCTGTAATCCTTCAAACGCAGGGACCTAATTATGATACATGTCTCAATTTCCTCCATGCAGCTTATGTAATAAGCGGGTAGGTAGACAAATTGCCTCCTGCAAAGAAAGTAAAACTACTTCTGCTCCATAATGTACACAAAGATGAGTGAGTATTCTCACAAAATTTCATTGATATAGCTCCATCCCTTCTCAGAAAACTTTATGATACTTATACAATATGAAGCAAAATCCATATATCTAAAGTTGGAGATAGACGAACTGAACATAGGTACGCGTATTTCTCCATTCCTTTACAAAATCCATAGCTTTTCATGCGAGAGATGGGATTTCATGCGCTGCTTGTTTAGTATAAATTAATAATAATAATAATAATGGAGGGTTCTTATAAGGCGTACACTCATCAAAAGACCTCAATGCACACGAATGAAGAAAACAAACAAATCACAACTGTGAACCCAGAAAAGCCTGATGAGGTGAGTTTTAAGGTGCTCTTTGAACTGAGGGAGAGAATGTTACAGAGGCTGTTAGGAAGGGAATTCCAAACAGCATGGGCAGCAAAATGAAAGGAGCGTTCACCAGCTGACTTAAGATTAACACGAGGAGATTTCAATAGTCTTTTAGTAGAAGATCGAAGTGATCGAGCAGTTTCATAAGTGCAGAGCGTGGCAGACAGGTAAGATGGTGCCGGAAACCAAGAACAGCTAATTTATATTGAATTTACATTAATTTCCATTTTCGGCGTTACACTGGTCATTTCTGCAATTTTTGTCCATTTTATCGCTGCAAATGGAGGCCTCAAGTTAATATGACTAATGGAAAAATTTAAAGAATTGGAATATAGGTCTAACATCTCCTGTTATAAATGAAAGTTTTCCTGATACACTATTTTACTTGTATAATTGCAAATGTAGATAGAATAAATGTTTCTATAGCTGATTTAAAAATATTAAAA
>JXSR01S000927.1:20769-36103 GCA_000969725.1 Ophiothrix spiculata | reverse complement strand
GATTTGTCCTCCAGGGTATTCTTTTAGATTAATTTCTAATCTAAGAAGTTAAGAGAATATCCATTTCCATTTAAAAGCAAAATTTTCGATTATATACCCTTCCCTCTTCCTCGGTTACTCTTCTTTTACCCCACTCGTAGGTTATCATTACATCACTGCTCCTCATTGTAATCGTTCTCGCTCATCCTCCTCTTTTCATTCTTTCCTTTTATACTCCACGCCCTTGCCCTCGTTCATTTCCTTCTTCTACTTCTGCAATTGCAAGCATGCATAGAGGACAAATTTACTGGATGGTTTTAGGTTGTTTAAACTTGAGTCAATGAGCAGAGCAGTTGTGAAGTGCATTATTCTTCCATGGGCCATTTCCTCCCTTTATGATGTTTATATGGGACGGATGAACGTAACATTTTTGTTTACTAGTAGTCGACGTCGCGACCCCGAGGTTTATTTTTGTTGTGTGTTTTTGCTTTAAAATGACCATTAAGGGTTGGGGTTTTGAGGTTCTTTTTGCGAATCTCCTTGTATACGGTTGCCTTGTCGAATTTTGGGGATGCGACACTCCATCTCCAAGTGGTTGCACTTCTAGCCGTCCATCTTGTCCTATAATATACCATGCATGTTATTATTCTTTTATCATTTACTGTTATAATATTTCTCTACAGATCTAGTCACCATTTTGGCTCGCTACATCTACGTGGATAAGATCCAAACCACCTGCTGGAATGGGTTGTCGTTGATCATCGGGCTCATTGCCACAGTCAGCTATGTGGGCAGTATCCAATTGGTGTCCTCCAGGAACCTGGTCTACGGCTATGGGGTGGAGGTAAGATTACGCAACAAGACGTTAGGCCTATATCATTTTCTATTACCTTTTTGTTAGCATGTTAATGAATAATAATGGACCTAAGATAGACCCTTGAGGAACTCCTAGATAAATATCATTAAAAGAGAGTTAAACACTGCAGTTTGAGACTAACCACCGAAATATCGACACTTCCATCTAAGTCTACGTGTAGAAAAAGACAACATTTGTTGAAATTTTGATTAGCATACAGATTTTATTAATATTGTCACCTACAAATTCTGATGAATCTATGCAATTTGTTGTCATGCCAGTTTTAACCTTGTGACTAAAGTGATTTTTATTGCTCTGATTTTTCAGGCGGATCTCCTCAAACACATCGAGGAGGCGCTCCACTGCGTGACGCCATTTACCACCAACCTGTATTGCATACTTCAGAGTGTAGTTTCCTACAAGACACATGGATCTAACAAGTACACGGGGCCACAGATGAGGTTTTACCGGGTCTTCATCTCCACGCTCATAACACCTGTCGCACATTACCGTATCCTTTGATTATTCTTGTTTATAAAATATTAAATGTTAAGTCGTTTTGTGTCGTATCTGCAATAGTTGCCATTTTGCATAAATTTGAATTGCACATTGTAGAATGTCCAGTTTTTGGGTCAGTGGCTTTTGAAATGGTTCTTCAGGTGACACAGCTGAAGGACCATTTCAAGAGCCGGTCAGCCACTGACAGATAGAAGAAAAAGTTCGAGGGATTTTCGCTTTCCACTCTTAGAAAAAAAAAGGTTCCACAAGGGTTCTTATTTGTCCTGTATGTGGAACCCTCTATGGTGCTCACAAAGAAAAATTAAAGGTTCTGAAGCCACTCTGGGGAACCTTTTCAGGTTCTCAGTGTAACCTGTAGAACCTTTAATGGTTCTCCAAAGGGTGCCTAAATTTTCACGAACCCTTTTTTAGGGTTCTAGAGCGTGTTCCACATGCATACAGGACAACTTAGAACCTTTTTGGAACCTTTTTTTTCTAGACGACTTTCTTGTGCTCGTATGACGAGGTGTTCTCCGATCTTGTAAGGCTGATCAGGGCACCAGAAACATTGGTCGTCATTAGAAAGCAAATCTTCAAAACCAAGCCAAAATAAAAACTTCTTCTTGTCCATGGTATTTTTCACTGTTGGAAATGAGTTTGCACTAGCTTTTCATGTTTTGAACCATTGCAGTATATCCTATAGCATATCGTCATTTTATTGATTGCCCCCTTTTCCGTTATAACTTACTTTGTCAAACGAATTGAAACAATTAATTTAAACCTGCAAAACTCACCCTGTTTAATCAAACATAGAAACTTGAAGTTTGTCATCTCAAGGCAAACCTGCTATATTAAACATGTTAAATAAACGGTGTCTGTGATGTCCAGACGGAGAGAAAAATCTATACTTTTCCACCCTTTTCTCTAGCTTTGAGAGAGCTCTCTGAGTTAACACAGATCTGTACTCTCACGCCAATTATACAAAAAACAATCGTTTCCTTTTACAGTGTGAGCATAGATTTACAGACAAAAACAGTAAGACTTAAATTTGGGACGTTTTACTTTAACTGCTATATGAGTATAACTTTTCAATAATTTGAAGATCTCATGAAAGCTTCATATATGGTCTTTTGAACTCATTTCCGGGTTTCATTCTTTCAATATAACGAACTGCTCGTTTGACTGGACTTTTTTCGACTCATCCTGTATCGCAAGTAACTTAAAATCATAACAAAAACTAGATTTGTAGCTTTTCCTTGTTTTAAATCAAATCAGCAATCGAAAGTCATAAGAACATCTCAATATTTCTGCAATTTTTCCTTGTTTCGATCATTTTCCTGTCTTAATACTTTCACATTGTACATTATATATGGACCTCTGGGTTCTGCAGCAATAAACAATATACATTCAGCAGCCTGACATTCTGAGTGCAAGAGAGCTGATATTTTGCTAGGAGATTTAAAAAAAGCAATGACATTTCAAATCTGCAGTGCCTATAAATCACAATTTTGTCAATGACGTATATGTAGGCCGGCTAGGCCTATGTGTATGAAAATTACCGACTTTACTGGAGGTTGGTGATGGAAGGTCACACATACGTCCAGGTTATTATTATTGGTTGCCAAGTCAATATCGCGTAACCTATACAAGTAAAAAAACAGATAATTTTTGATGATGAACTTCCTTATAAAGTATAGACAGAAACTGTATAATACTTTTAAATATATCTTAGCATGAGGCCTTTAAGCCGAATGATAATATAGCCTATCCGAGATTGAAATGTCTGATGCTTGAAACATAATCTGAAAGCAGAATTAATTAAGATTAAAAGAAATTGAAAGATTCGTATGTTTTTTCCTTAATTGGCTTTTGATTACTTGCATATGTATAAGTCTGAGTATATATGTATTTTGCTTTCTTCCTCATCTTCTGTTAATTGTATCATCCCTGTATGATAATACCATTCTGAAGTTTATTGTTAAGCTCCTTGATTTACTTTAGGCCAGCCCTGGTTAGGCATTCACGTCATCGATCCTTTTGTTCCTGTACTGCTGCTCCATTTACCAATACTTCTTGTTTATATTAACGATTTATGATATAGTTTTCAGCTGCTGTGCATAATACAATAATCTTGAGCATTTGTGTTTGCAAGTAAGACGGTTGGCTTTACGTACATTATATTTTTCCTCACAGAGTTTATATAGAGTATCTGGGTAAGTTGATTGATACATGATAGATTTCAGACCAAATTGTGCGTTTTACATCTGGAACCCGCAACCTATAATAGTTTCGTTATTTAAGAATTGCTGACCTTCGAATAAACATGGCCAGTTTTATCAGCAGCGTCCATTTGGTCTGATTGTCGTTTAAAAGAAGACACGTTTATATAAGGTTCTGTAGTAGGACGCGGGGTAACGTACACCGGATAATCCAGAGATGGTTTGACTTCAGTCTTAGTCCCAGTATCCAGTTGTCGTTCGATATCCGGTGACAAATACGTATTCTGTTGAGTTTGATCATGGTTTGCTTCCCAGCTTTTCTGAGGTGCTGTAAAATAGGTGTGCTCCACGACATGTTCATCATCGACATCGGTTTTTCCTTCTTTAAATTGTAAAGGCGTTGAATCATTAACCTCAGCATATACACCATCATCGGCACATTTTCCTTGCATGGCCAATGGGATGTCTACGTCGTTATGATCCTCCTTTTTCGTGTTGTGCTTACGTCGACGATACATTTGTAGTAGCGAGATTCCAAGACAAACGTTTCCAAGGAGAGAAAGACATGCAACAATGCCAAGTATTATTATGATCAATAACGCCAAACCAGCTATCACAAAATGATTTGATGAAGGAGACTCGGGCACTTTGTAAGATGTTATGGACGTAGGTGATGATTGAATGGACGGTTTGCTTTGTGATGATACGCTGGAAATTTCTGTAAGGGTTGAAATTGCCTTAGTAGTGATCGTATTTGTAACAGGAGACAGCATTCCTACCTTTGATACTCTGGAATTTTGTGTAGGGGTTGAAGTTGCCTTAGTGGTGATCGTAACAGGAGCCAGCATTCCTGCCTTAGTGGTGATCGTATGTGTAACAGTAGTCGGCATTTCTGCCTTAGTGGTAATTGCATGTGTAGCCGGTGTTGTCGCATAGGTGACGTCCAAATTGGACTCAGTCAATATCTGTAATACTGGATCGCCATAATATACCGCACATTTGTACAAACCGGAGTCATACCTTTTCAGCTGGTTGATAGTTAGAGTGTATGTTCGAGTACGGGAGTTTGATGATTGCCTGAAAACAAATCGGGAGTCATCGATCAGTATTTGTGTATTATTTGCCAAGAGTGTAGAATCATGAGACCATGTCATATATTGGACATTGGTGGCGTCTGTTATACAATGCAACGCTACACTATCCCCTTCTTCTGCTGTTCCGTCTGTATTATCCAGGGAAATTTGAATGATTGGATTTCCATATGTGTAAGATAATGATATCAATAAGTATAGCACTTTTACAGTCGAAATCACTTTGCTGGTACCTCTACCTGTCATTTTCGAGACTCGTTGTCGTTGGAGTTTGCCGTGTTTCTCAAAATTGCATCTGTCCTCATTGACGTTAAGTAAAGCGTTTAGTAGATATATTGTTACAACTGAAATATGTCTGTCAAGGTTCACTGTCGGTTATTATACACAGTGTTTCCCCGAATCGTTTCCCTGATTTTATTTCATCATACTTCATCTGATACGTCTGTATTGGCTGTGTTGATTTAACATATTGCCCTGTTCATGTGGATGAATCAAATGCGCTGCCTTTGTTGGTGGTCACATTGTAAAGTATAACCAAGTTTCTTTTAAAGAGACTAGCCCTAGTTCTTTTTCAAACCACTAAATCACTGCACTAATGGTGTACTGGTGTACATGGTGAACGGGAATACTTTACTCTGGATTATTTTGAAGTTTCAACTAGGACTGGGTAGTAAGTGAAAAAGAAGATATCAGGACCTTCATATCATGCCTTACGTCTAATTAGATATTTTTACATGTTGTCATGAATAGACCATTAATTGACATACTTACGCCGTTGATGGGGTAAATCCTCCGAATCGGGCGGGGAATCGTTTTGAGTTCAGATGGTCTAAAACTGAATTTAAAAAACATCTTGGAGCCCTGTTAAAGATAAGCTTCTTTCAGCTTACTTGGTACCAAGTTGGGTTTCCTTGGCGAAAGCCTAAACAAGGTGATTGATAGCTTTACGGTGCAACATATATTTAAAATGCAAAATTGGGATGAGGTCTGCCAATTGTGCTATGTTTCATCATAATAGCTATTCATGGCAACCTGTACAAAGTATTAGAAGCAAGGCATGATGGGAAGGTCCTGATCATCTTCTTTTAGTAAGTGACATGGTTGTATCCCGGAGTACATACTCGTATAAACATTGGAGTCGTCAAATTTAAGAATGTCCTCTGATTGGTCCATGATACACATGCACAGTAGTTTTTATATCTGAAAATAATGTCCTGTCCTTTGATTGGTCTATTTCAAGGATAAAATATCCAGGTGACAATTAAGGGATATGACGGGGCAGCTCCGTCTTTCAAAATGTCATATCTTCTGATTGCGCATGGGCAGAATATCTTGTGTTACGGATAAGCGTAATAAAGTTTCCAAAAAGTGTTGGCTGATTTGGTTGGTAAATTTAAGGGAAGAGAGGAAGCATCATTAAATGAAGGGTCAAACCAGGTCAAATTGGATTATTCAAAAAAAGTGCTATAGTGTTGCAAGATATATTTGATAGGCGGTAATTTAGTAATTTAATTTGTCAACAATGTGTTTTTCTTGATTTCAATTCAAATTCAAACACTGAATTTAACGATATCTTGGAGCCAAGGCCTGTTGAAGATAAGCTTCCTTTAGCTTACTTTGGTACCAAGAACCAAGTTATTGCATGGGTTTCCTTGGCGAAAGCCTAAACAAGATGATTTTTATGATTTTTTTTTTTTTTTAGATTAAAAGATGATGTCTTATTCCACATGTTATCTACGCTAGAGTCTTTAACGTAAAGTACTTCTTCAATGTTAATTCTAATGAAATATTAGAACATTCGAAACTTAGTATTTTACGAAATGAGACGGGGATATACTCGCCTATAATAGGTGATGCATGACTAAAGATATTTAAAAAAATAATTTTGCTATATATTCTAAACTGTTTGTAATATAATGATTCCAAATGATAACTTTTAAAATTCGTCAGATCTTAGTAAAGTAACATTTCATAAGGTTTTTAATATATTATATGCAGGAGTTTTGCAAATACTTGAAATATTTCATCAAAAGATGTCAAGAACAACTCCTTTTACATGGTATACCCCCTTAATATTAAGGCCAAACGTAGGCCCTAATTCGTCAAATATCTGCTGTCGCCCCTCATTCGATGTGGTTTCTTATATGGCTATTATAGGTCTATATTCAAAAGAATATAGTGCAATCATTTAAACTTGAATTGTCTCTTTCAGGATGTAATAAGGTCATTTAAACTACACTGAGGACACAGTTACCTCCACCAACTTCCTTCTTTGTAGGCCAAACTGTAGGCCTATATTATAGCAAAAGTTGTAGAGGTGGACAAACTATAATATGATGGCATTAAGTTTGAACTTCATACATATGCCTAATAATTTTAGATTGTAAGTTGCAGCAACTATTATCTATCTCGAATTTAAAGATCGAGCTTTGTATCTGATCAGCTATATGTCTCTCATCTTCACCTTTAATAATTTTGTTACCTTAACCTATAGGATTTATAACACTGTCATGTTTGGTATTTTTTCTCTTATTCTATGTTAAACCAAAAAGCCTCACTCTAAGAAAGTTCATGTTAGAATGAGTTTCGGTTTTATATATCTGTTCCATGCTAAATAGTTTTTTCCCCTTTTTCGGGGGTGGGGTGGGGGCGTGATAAGTTGAGTTTTCATGTTTGTTTTTGCTATTGTGGAATCAACGGATGGTTTTCTTGAAATGTGATCATAGGCCTATGTGACCGTCCATCTCAAACGAGCCGTAAGTAAATACAGCAGACTTCATTTTGCGCTACAGGTGAAAATACATGCAAGGTCGTAATTTGCCGAAATTGATTTTAGACTTATTCACAACCATCGTGCTTATACGTTAAAACACCAGCAAAGTTTTATTTCAAGAAAATGATCGGAAATATGAAATAGGCTGTACAAACCGGAGTCATACCTTTTCAACTGGTTGACAGTTAGAGTGTATGTTTGAGTACGGGAGCTTGATGATTGCCTGAAAACAAATCGGGAGTCATCGATCAGTATTTGTGTATTATTTGCCAAGAGTGTAGAATCATGAGACCATGTCATATATTGGACATTGGTGGCGTCTGTTATACAATGCAACGCTACACTATCCCCTTCTTCTGCTGTTCCGTCTGTATTATCCAGGGAAATTTGAATGATTGGATTTCCATATGTGTAAGATAATGATATCAATAAGTATAGCACTTTTACAGTCGAAATCACTTTGCTGGTACCTCTACCTGTCATTTTCGAGACTCGTTGTCGTTGGAGTTTGCCGTGTTTCTCAAAATTGCATCTGTCCTCATTGACGTTAAGTAAAGCGTTTAGTAGATATATTGTTACAACTGAAATATGTCTGTCAAGGTTCACTGTCGGTTATTATACACAGTGTTTCCCCGAATCGTTTCCCTGATTTTATTTCATCATACTTCATCTGATACGTCTGTATTGGCTGTGTTGATTTAACATATTGCCCTGTTCATGTGGATGAATCAAATGCGCTGCCTTTGTTGGTGGTCACATTGTAAAGTATAACCAAGTTTCTTTTAAAGAGACTAGCCCTAGTTCTTTTTCAAACCACTAAATCACTGCACTAATGGTGTACTGGTGTACATGGTGAACGGGAATACTTTACTCTGGATTATTTTGAAGTTTCAACTAGGACTGGGTAGTAAGTGAAAAAGAAGATATCAGGACCTTCATATCATGCCTTACGTCTAATTAGATATTTTTACATGTTGTCATGAATAGACCATTAATTGACATACTTACGCCGTTGATGGGGTAAATCCTCCGAATCGGGCGGGGAATCGTTTTGAGTTCAGATGGTCTAAAACTGAATTTAAAAAACATCTTGGAGCCCTGTTAAAGATAAGCTTCTTTCAGCTTACTTGGTACCAAGTTGGGTTTCCTTGGCGAAAGCCTAAACAAGGTGATTGATAGCTTTACGGTGCAACATATATTTAAAATGCAAAATTGGGATGAGGTCTGCCAATTGTGCTATGTTTCATCATAATAGCTATTCATGGCAACCTGTACAAAGTATTAGAAGCAAGGCATGATGGGAAGGTCCTGATCATCTTCTTTTAGTAAGTGACATGGTTGTATCCCGGAGTACATACTCGTATAAACATTGGAGTCGTCAAATTTAAGAATGTCCTCTGATTGGTCCATGATACACATGCACAGTAGTTTTTATATCTGAAAATAATGTCCTGTCCTTTGATTGGTCTATTTCAAGGATAAAATATCCAGGTGACAATTAAGGGATATGACGGGGCAGCTCCGTCTTTCAAAATGTCATATCTTCTGATTGCGCATGGGCAGAATATCTTGTGTTACGGATAAGCGTAATAAAGTTTCCAAAAAGTGTTGGCTGATTTGGTTGGTAAATTTAAGGGAAGAGAGGAAGCATCATTAAATGAAGGGTCAAACCAGGTCAAATTGGATTATTCAAAAAAAGTGCTATAGTGTTGCAAGATATATTTGATAGGCGGTAATTTAGTAATTTAATTTGTCAACAATGTGTTTTTCTTGATTTCAATTCAAATTCAAACACTGAATTTAACGATATCTTGGAGCCAAGGCCTGTTGAAGATAAGCTTCCTTTAGCTTACTTTGGTACCAAGAACCAAGTTATTGCATGGGTTTCCTTGGCGAAAGCCTAAACAAGATGATTTTTATGATTTTTTTTTTTTTTTAGATTAAAAGATGATGTCTTATTCCACATGTTATCTACGCTAGAGTCTTTAACGTAAAGTACTTCTTCAATGTTAATTCTAATGAAATATTAGAACATTCGAAACTTAGTATTTTACGAAATGAGACGGGGATATACTCGCCTATAATAGGTGATGCATGACTAAAGATATTTAAAAAAATAATTTTGCTATATATTCTAAACTGTTTGTAATATAATGATTCCAAATGATAACTTTTAAAATTCGTCAGATCTTAGTAAAGTAACATTTCATAAGGTTTTTAATATATTATATGCAGGAGTTTTGCAAATACTTGAAATATTTCATCAAAAGATGTCAAGAACAACTCCTTTTACATGGTATACCCCCTTAATATTAAGGCCAAACGTAGGCCCTAATTCGTCAAATATCTGCTGTCGCCCCTCATTCGATGTGGTTTCTTATATGGCTATTATAGGTCTATATTCAAAAGAATATAGTGCAATCATTTAAACTTGAATTGTCTCTTTCAGGATGTAATAAGGTCATTTAAACTACACTGAGGACACAGTTACCTCCACCAACTTCCTTCTTTGTAGGCCAAACTGTAGGCCTATATTATAGCAAAAGTTGTAGAGGTGGACAAACTATAATATGATGGCATTAAGTTTGAACTTCATACATATGCCTAATAATTTTAGATTGTAAGTTGCAGCAACTATTATCTATCTCGAATTTAAAGATCGAGCTTTGTATCTGATCAGCTATATGTCTCTCATCTTCACCTTTAATAATTTTGTTACCTTAACCTATAGGATTTATAACACTGTCATGTTTGGTATTTTTTCTCTTATTCTATGTTAAACCAAAAAGCCTCACTCTAAGAAAGTTCATGTTAGAATGAGTTTCGGTTTTATATATCTGTTCCATGCTAAATAGTTTTTTCCCCTTTTTCGGGGGTGGGGTGGGGGCGTGATAAGTTGAGTTTTCATGTTTGTTTTTGCTATTGTGGAATCAACGGATGGTTTTCTTGAAATGTGATCATAGGCCTATGTGACCGTCCATCTCAAACGAGCCGTAAGTAAATACAGCAGACTTCATTTTGCGCTACAGGTGAAAATACATGCAAGGTCGTAATTTGCCGAAATTGATTTTAGACTTATTCACAACCATCGTGCTTATACGTTAAAACACCAGCAAAGTTTTATTTCAAGAAAATGATCGGAAATATGAAATAGGCCTATATCTGTATATTTTTAGGACAATCAATAGAAAATATACGGCTTACTAATCTTTGAACGCGTTTATCTCAGTTATAGATCTTACTCCATGACAACCTTTGGCAGACCATATACCTTGACTTCTGGAAATCGAAGTTCCTTGAAATGTCATTACATGCATGTCTTTGCAAATATTTAAAAATCGTAAAGATGTTGCATTTACGGCTAGTTTGGGATGGACGGTCTCATATCATTCCAAATGATGGTTAGAACGTTATGCGCAGAAAAACATCTTTTAGTGTAGCCTATTATACGTATCAAATGGATAATTTGAGTTATTTCTAACAAAGGTTTTCAATTTCATCTTGTATTATCTCTTATCCTTAACTCAAATGATCAACAGTGATTTTTACCCACGTGACTACATATCTGCTAGCTTTGGAAGAATTTGTAAGTACAAGTTCGTTTGTGACAAGCAATTGAATACGCTAGAATAAGAACATCCCAACTCCATGGGCTGCCTTCTGTTAAGTTATGTAAAATATAAATGCATATAAATCTCGGAAAATGCTTTCAAATCACCAGAAAGCATTTTCATGTCTTTATCCCAATCATAGCCTCACATTTGTCCTTGTAGTTGACTTTGTTAGACATTGTTAGATAATTTTCCTAGCATATAGTTGCAGAGAGGAGCTCATGGAGTTGGGATGTTCTTGTTATGACTGTTTAATATAGCAATTATGTACTATAACAATTATCTAACAATGTCTAAAAAAGTAAACTACAAGGTCAAATATGACACTATGATTAGGATATTGACATGGAAATGCTATTTTAGTGATGCGAAAGCATTTGAAGAACTTTGTATGCATTTATATTTTATAATTATGATTTTACAGAAGGCAGCTATGGAGTTGGGATGTTCTTATTCTAGCGTATTCAATTGTGGCCATAACGTATTGGCATGTTTACATGTAAATGATATATATCACTGTAAAAATGTGTATGGCGAGTAACCACTTTTGTAAACACATCAGGAACCAGGGGTTCATGCTATATGAACCAAATATGAACCATTAAATAGCCATTGATTAAGGGTGTATCATGGCTGGGTCGTGTAAAGGCCATCCAAGGTCAAAAATTCATTTGAGGTCAAATTTCCAAAATTAGTTAGATGTTGACCCAGGGTTACCCAAGGTCCTCTCGTGGTTGCTGCAATAATTCTTTAACCCTTGATCCCACATGGACCAAACTTGTACCACGAACAGCCTTTGACCCTGTTTGTGTTTTCTGATTGGGTCGTCCAAGATTATTCAAGTTCAAAGCGTCATTTGAAGTCAGATTTTCAAAAAATTTCTTTCAGTTGACCAAAGGTCATTCAAAATCATTCGAGGTCATTTTAAGTAAAGCCACTTACTGACCATATGTATGAATAAGTTTTTAAAAGAATTTTTCTTCGATCTCACATAGAAAGCGCCAATTGTAATGTTGGTCCATATTTGAAAGGGTGTTACAATGTGTCTGAACCGTATGTATGTTTGACATCATTATTCTTTGCAGGCGTTCCTCATCGAATACTACAAATATGTCTACTGGGCATACGGAGGGCTGACATCCCTTTTCATCCTCTCTCTGGGAAGTGAACTATTCCACATACGATCATACTGTGGATGCCTCGTGGGCAAGGCTACAGCTAAAGTAAGCCCTCTGGGTATGGTTGTGACTACCGGGGAAGAGGAGGAAGGGATCGCTACCATTGAGACTGAAGGAGGCAGGATCTATCTTGCTAGGGAGTTAACACCTGCACCGGAATTTATAATAGGTATTCATAGATAACTAATACTTCTTTTTTGATGTATTACATGAAAGAAGTTATAATTTCTTTTCGATGCATTTTCATATTATATTAGTGATATTTGAAAGTGTGAATGCCTTTCTGATTCCCAGGAAGCGATTTTTTTTTTCGTACATGACTTGAGCAAATTTTCAAAAAAATGATATTTTGGGTTAAAACACGGAAAAAAGTGAATTCCACTCGATTTAAACGATTTTTGAAAATTTCAACTGAATTTTGCTTTATCATTGCCCAAGTCATGAACGAAAAAAAATATTGCTCCCAGGAATACACAGTAATCGATGGTGATATTTGAAGTACTTGAATATTAATTTGAAGTAATAAGTAGTCTCGACAACCGATTTTTTTTTCTTTTAAAGAATTGCCATGTTTGAAAAAAAGGGCTTCTTCATGATAACGTCATGTTCAGAACAACTTTACAAGTATGTTTCATAGATCCAATATGTCCGCCCCCGCCCCCTCTAGATACGCCACTGAACAAAAACCAGCTGCCGCTACGTCGATGATACTTAATTGTCTTACAACCTATAATAACACATGATTTTGTGAAAAGGTATACTTTAAGTCTCATCAAAAACTTCACCTGGGACCACCCGAATCCTAACCCTAAACATAGGGCCTAACCGAACCCTAACACTAAAATTTCGGATGGGATCTATAAAGTATACTTGGTCCCGATTTTGTATAATAGGCCTACAACGAAGTCCGAACCTAAATATTTATTACGTCCGTGTAAAATATGTTAATGTTAATTGTTGCGTGTAATAAAGCTGCTGTTAACAAAGCTCTCAAATGATGTCGATATGTCGATGATTCTTTTACAAAATGCCACAATGTCAATTTCATCCTTACAGAAGAGACGCAATTATGCTCATACGTATGGCTACCAATACTTACTGGAATGTCAGCTGTGGGTCTTCATGTAGCAAGGTAAAAATCCATTTTGTTGTTGTTGTTGTTGTTGTTGTTGTTGTTGTTGTTGTTGTTGTTGTTGTTGGTGGTGGTGGTGGTGGTGGTGGTGGTGGTGTTGTTGTTGTTGTTGTTGTTGTTGGAAGGCATACATATGTTACTTTGACATTTAGCAATAAAGCTACACACAGAAAAAAAGTTGTGTTAAAAAGGGAACATGGGTAAAATTTAACACAATGTTTGGTAATGGTGCACGTTTTACCCAACATTGTGTCAAATTTTACCCAACATTGTGCAAAATTTAACGCAACCTGTTAACCATGTTCCCTTTTTAACACAACTTTTTTCTGTGTGTAACGACGCGTTGACGACATTCAGAAAATCTAAATCTCATTCCGTGATTCAAATGCTAACGAAAGTTATTAATTTTTGATATATATTAATTACTGATCTCGAATAAGACATCGTGGTTTATACAAAGAGTTTGAAGGGGTCTATTTTGAATCTTGATTTTGCTCAACTTATGTAAGGATGCGTCATGGTTAGAAAAATACAAACCCTTCGAGTCATTACAAAGGAACGATAAGAGGTAATCTTGCATGTTACACAATGTTCTGGTGAAACATTGAAATTTTAGTGAATTTGGGTCTAATTTTCATATTTAATTGAGATATATAAGTATCATCTTCCAATATAGAGGGGAGCGTGGCGGAGCGGTTAGAGAACGGGTCTTGTAATACAGAGATTGTGGGTTCGAGCCCCGGGCCGGGCGGTTTTCGTCTCCATGTCTCCTTGGGCAAGAAGCTTTACTCTACTTGCTCCGACTAGTAGTCGGACAGTCACGTAAAGCCGTTGGTCCCCCTGTGCGAATGCTCCTTCATGGGGCACTGCATACAGTGTATACCTGGTGAGTCAAATAAGAAAAGCACTTTCAGGAGATTATTGACAGATTTTTTGAGTGTCAACGTCTGATTGTCCATTCATTTAGCTTCTCGTTCACTTAATCTCCTCCCGATGCAACTGGACCTCAGTTTGCTTACCTTTCTATTTCTATTCTTCATTTCAGATACTTCACTGGTGACCTTCTGACGGTAGAACCATTGATACCCTATCTGGATCACGCTGTCGCAGCGTTATGTAAGTTGCCAGAATAATCGTATTGTTTGCAAATCAAAGGTCTATTTATTTCCTTTTTTTTATTAATTTATTAATGTTTTTGTTTCAGTCTGGATAATCTTGATTTACAAATCTACAAGTACAACCGTGATAACACGCCAAAGAATGATAAAAATATTTTTCTTGATTGAGATGGCATCCACTGTTGTGTTTCTACAAGTCATTGTGATCTAGTTTTGACTCTTCTGCATCTGGACACAGACGTAACCATGAGTTTTGGGTACAATCCATATTAGGTCCGGATAAAAAGAGTTTGGGTATAACAACCGATTCCCTTTTTCAAACTTTATTGTCACAAATTGAATTCAACTCATAGATTCAACTACATCAGAGAAACTTATATGTAATTCTTTTAAATATGGCCCAATTCCAGATACTCAATGTGTGCAGGTATTGGATCCATTCACATTTCTGGAAACAAGAGTCAATCTCTATTTCTATTTCTGAACAATTTTTGTCATAACTGTATGTACAATTTATCGGAAAAAGGAGTTGCTAACTCAATCTTCACCTTCCAATATTGACATTTTCTCTTTTTAACAAAAGTAACACGGCTATTCTTTGTTTATCTTGCAGTTCTTCTGACCATCATTGTAAGATGTGCACACGTGAGGAAAGTGCAGCCCAACTTCTGCAATGGTCTGGCCATTATCTTTGGGCTTCTTGCTGTGATCAGTCAGACAGGACTTCTTCAGCTGCCAATAACACCTATTCCACAGTTAGATCCGGTAAGATACTACAAGCTCGACAACAAACGTGAACATTCACAATTTCACGATACATATTCACAATTTCATGAAGCTTGTTATTTTAATATCTTGGTACGTTCATGTTAAAAGATT
>JXSR01S000926.1:24300-35860 GCA_000969725.1 Ophiothrix spiculata | reverse complement strand
AATTTTGTTATAGGTCACTTTTGTTTTTACCCGAAGTAAGAGTGATAAGTTCCGAATGTCCTTGAGTAGGTTCATCAGGTTTGGTATCACAAATTAAATACAAATTCATAACAAAAGGAGAAATAGTTGGAAACTTACATTGACGGTTTCGAGTGCCTTTGGCGATTCTCATCTTCAGAATGGTTGTTCATCTTTCTTCTCAGTTGGATAATGACAACCAACAGAGGGCTCACTCCTACCCAGACCAGAAGAAAATAACAAATGTGACTGATCAGATGATGTCATATACCGCCAGGGAACCATTCCACGTTCACCGCAACCCTATTTTTGTAAATTAAGGGACGTTGAAGGATCATTTTATGTTTTGCTTCAAATAAAAGCATTCTATTGGGACACTCAAGCGTGGCCAAGACATTTAATCACTTGCTTATCACTCTATTACAGATAAACATTCCATATGACAACTCAACTTGAGAGTGAAGTGACCTTGACCCAGGCGTTGTCAAATCAAATTTGACCTCAAATCACGTTTTATGACCATCTCTGTCGTAGCCCTTACTAGTACATGGGAAAATTGAGCACTCGGAGCTCCATTTCACAGTGAACTCTATATATCTATCAAATTTGACCAAAAGTAACATAATTTCCCAAACTAAAATGATACCAATGCTCGTCTTAGCACCTTAAAATTAGACCTTAAATTGATTGTGATTTTTAGACAGCATATTATAACACTTAATGACGTAAGGGGCTGCTTCAAAACACAACCGGAATAAACGATAGCCAACCGTCCATAATCGCCCAAAACTGTCAGACAACCGCGCGCCTGTTGAGTTTTGAAGCGGTCCCTAAGATGCTGTAAAACACCGCAAATAACGTTAGTGTTGTTGAGCTGATAATTATAGTGTGAATGTTTTGCATAGATGTCTAAAAACAAGAGAAAATAAGTTTAGCTTTAATCATGCTAAGGCAGCAGAACGAAAACACTTCATTAGCTTCTTCAATATTATCTCATTTATAAGAAAGGTATATAAGAAGCTTATGAAGTGTTTTCGTTCTGCTGTATTAGCATTATTAAAGCTAAACTTATTTTCTCTTGTTTTTAGACATTTATGCAAAACATTCACACTATAATTATCAGCTCAACAACACTAAGCGAAAACATATTCTTATAGGGGGAAGCTTGAATTTACCACCCTTAAATGGTGTTAATTATGCTGCAAAGCATCCCTTTTTCCAAAACGTCAAGATCGGACACTTTACGGCATTTTGTATGATGAGCATGCCTACCAATTGCCATCTGGAGCTCCCCCCATCAATGTAATACAGTAAGGCCATATCAGATAGTTTTACTTGTTTATTTCAACAAAGACACACGAGATTTATTTGGTAACGTAATTTAGATTTCACCGATGAACCATATCCATAATTAGCCCAAAATAGAATCAAACGAAACTTGATCTTAGATATCATTATTTATTTTCAGAAATCGACTAATTTTTTTCCGTTTGTAAGTGCATCAAATTAAGTTAGCTTAATTGATTCATGTAGGCTATATTGATATCAAATCAATCCTACGTACTTGTATGCTTGCTTGCTTTTTGTCTCTAAATTTATACATTTTACCCCAATTTAGTGTTAAATGAAACATGAGTCAAACAGTTAATATAAATTTGTGCATGCTTTCTTTTTTGCCCTAAATCCATTTATATTTTGCTACATATGGTGGTTAATGATTAATAAAGAAGTTGTTTTTGTGACAAATATATGCTAATTGTTTGCACCGCATGTTTTATTTACTCTCATTTTTTAATCCAATGTACTAATACTTCAGAATTGTATGTGTTTCTATGTACAGGGTGTACCAATAAAAACGCAAGATTTGAAAATAAAAATATTCAAAATATAAGCAAGCCATTTTTCTCATCAAAACATTCATGATATTAAAAAAGGGCTTCTCCCCTTCATTATGCCCTTTGTTTCATCTAATTCGGATATTCCTGTCCGGAGATACAGCATTTTCAAAATGGAGCACAAATTTCAATCTGGTCCGATTTGTGGTCATCAGATGAAGTATGTTAACATAGGATGGTATGCATCCAAGACATTAGACCCTATAAATTTAAACCCGCTAAATTAATTTTACAATTATTTGTGGCTCAAAGATATTATTGATCAATTATTTTCATTGAAAACAAAACAGGTAATCGATTTGAAGAAAGAATTATAAGCAATTATTAAGCAGTTATGAAATTTAGTTTTAGCAGTCTCAGCTTTGCTAGTTTTAGTTGTGGTGTACTTCAGTCAGTGTCAGCTCTAAAATAAAACAAAAAATTCAAGGGCTTTCGTATTAACCTTTTATTATAAAAATGAATAGATGAAATGCGAGACTCGGAGGCAGTAGCTGCAATTGTAATTTTTGGGGAAAGTTACATTGCGTATCAAGATAAATTATACAATCAAGGTCCACATCATGCCAGATAATCAGAAACGAACTTACATTCCGACTTGGGGAAACTATGAACATGATATTTGGATAGAAAAAAATTGAAATCATTATTTCTGGTAATTGTAAAAATTATTCTGTCATCCTTTTTGGCGCTTTTGATATAACATTAAACAAAAATGCAAGAAGCGATAGAAGTTTTCATCTGCAGATGAAGTAACTTGTCATTTAATGTTTTGATTGTCACCTACTTTTGGTTATTTATCATGGAATTGAGATCAAGAAATCGGACCAACCCAATTTTTAAGGGCTTCACAGAATTTGTAATAACTTCAGAATTAAACGCTCAAAATTTACGAAACAAAATGCTATTTGAAGCTAAAATTATGTACAATAACATTTGATAATTGTTTTTATTACATGTAGCCTTATTCTCTCAGAAAAAAATCACAAACAATCTTGCGTTTTTATTGGCACACCCTGTATGATATACTTAAAGGTTTTTTGGTTTAACCAGCAAATCAGGAGGTTTACTGCGGGGTGACTGGGTTCAGAGGGGCTTTCAATTTTATAAGGGGTTCTTAATTCACAAAAATTATTAAAAATGGCTGAATTTATAGGATTTTTATGAAAGTGCGGGAGGTTTCAGCACCCAAGGCCATTCCCTGGACAACCAGCTCCTTGGACACGCAAATGTGTTTCTACCCGTATTAGATAAACATGCTTGTTTCCACACGTATTTCATTAAAACTGTTTTGAAATTAAAGCATATTCAACTTGATGTTATCGTATTGTACTAAATATTCACATAAACGACTGACACTAGACATAAATAAGCATCCAGTCAGTTTTTGATAAGATTGAGTCATTAGTGTGAGCATTATTTCACTTGATAAGCTGGTCAATATGATATATAAAAATATGTAATTTTTCGGTTCGTAAAGATATGAATTTCAAGTGGAGGTTTTTTTAAATCAGATATGTAAATTAAAGCTTCTAAATAGTTTATTTCTACTCTCGTAAACGTTTGTTAAAACATTCTAAAAAACTTATTGGATAAAGAAGGGTAACTCTGGTTGTAATTAATTGTGTTTCATTGACATTATGACAAATTTAATGTCAAGTTTTGCTAATCTTTGAATGCCTTCTATAGCATACAGATACAACATAACCACTTTTCAGCAGTGTGTTTTTCTTTTTCCGTTAGTATAAAAAATGATATCGGAATATTTAAGAATTCAACACACGTTATGCAAAGCTAAAGCAAATAGCGTTCAAACTTCCGATCGGATTGGCTACCGAACAATAATTTGTCTTTTAAAGAATTAAAAAAATATGTATTATTAAGATTTTGATGAAATTTGCCGGAAAAGATAAACACCTTCATCATTCCTTGTCACGTAAACAATTGTTATCCAAGGCAAAAACATTTTGTTTAAAACACAACAATTTACATGATTTAGGCCAATTCTCCAGCGATAGGTCAAACACGTAACCGAGCATATTTACCCCTACCTTTGGACATCTAAATGCTTTGAAGGCTGGTGTTGTTTGGTTTATACGATTTTCCTCAAATATGAAGCAAAAAAATTGGAATGAATGTCCAAGTTTAAAAGCAATAGTGTATAAAACTAAAAGCTTAACATTTAGCAAAAATAGCGCATTTCTCTGATTGTTTGACAGATGACAGAATTTTGCATAATAATCAGTTGTAATTTTCAGAATATAATCATAATCATCAAAATTATATATATTTTAGTCTGAGAGTCCTCTTCAAGCTAGATCTAATAAAGCTAAAAACTAAACCTCAAAATTCAAAGATGAGGCGCATATTAAACCCAGAGCCCTGTGGTTATGTGTGTGGCATCCTCAGAAGAATGGCCCTTTACATGATTTACGTGACGACAGACAGATTTGTGATACTAACAGCATCGAATATGTGGTTCTCTCTTACAAACTAACCACTGTGATAGTTTTCTAAATAAAACAAAGAAATGTTGTAACTAAAGATGAAATTGTCCATCTTTGAATTTATGGTTACCGGTAACCCCCAATTCCAGTTGGTAGTTGAATGACACTGTTTCTGGGTCAAATTCAATCCAATACACTCTAAGAAATTTCCCGTAAATTTTACGGTAAAATCACTGGCAATTTTGTTGCCAACACTTTACCGTAAAATTTACAACTTGCCGTAAATTATTTTACGGTATTTTAGAAATTTCCCGTAAATTTTACGGTAAAATCATTGGCAATTTTGTTGCCAACACTTTACCGTAAAATTTACAACTTGCCGTAAATTATTCTACGGTATTTTAGAAATTTCCCGTAAATTTTACGGTAAAATCACTGGCAATTTTGTTGCCAACACTTTACCGTAATATTTACAACTTTGCCGTAAATTAATATACGGTATTTTACTGGCCACACCAAGGGAAAATATGCAGCCTTAGTACAATAACTACAAATATATCTTATATTTAGTATATATTTTCTGTGGTGTCAAATTGTCTTTTTTGCTAAAAATTTACGGAACTTCCCCGTTTTTCCCACACATTTACGGTAAAATCCCGTAAAAGACGTAAAAATTTACATTTCATCCGTAAATATTTTCTTACGGGAATTCACCGTTAAAGAATACCGGTTTTCTACCGTAAAAATACGGTCATTTCTTAGAGTGTATAATTGAATATGAGCTCTATTTTAGGTGAAAAATTCCCAATAAAAGATATACTAAAATAAAAATATAACCAAAGAGTATGAAAAATTTATTTATTCAAATATCAGTTTAATATTCAAGAATATTCAATTTGTTTGATTTTTCATTGTAAATTGATCAAAGCCTGATTGCTATTCTATAATGTATGATTATGTATGACTTAAAATTAGTAGTGGTAAGCCTGTTTGTGAACACATAGGTGCCCAGTCCACACATTTGAATACGCCAGTACAAGAAAACCCCAACTCCAATAGCTCCATTCTGTTAAGTTCTGTAAAATATAAATGCATACAATTCTCTAAAAAATGCTTTCAAATCACTAAAAAAACATGTCCATGTCTATGTCCCAATCATAGTCTCACATTTGACCTTGTAGTTGACTTTTTTAGACATTGGTAGATGATTTTTCTAGTACATAGTTGCAGAGGGGAGCTCATGGAGTTGGGGCGTTCTTGTACTGGCTGTTTAAATATAGCAACTATGTACTATAACAATTATCTAGCAATGTCTAAAAAAGTCAACTACAAGGTCAAATGTGACACTATGAATAGGATATTGACATGGAAATGCTATTTTAGTGATGTGAATGCATTTTCAGAGATTTGTATGCATTAATTATAGATTATTAACTGCGTATTACTTGTTTCGAGTGAAATTGTACAAAAATAATGCACCGCGGGCTGAAGTTGGAGTTGTCCGCACTCACGAGGCGCAGCCGAGAGAGTTGGACAACTACGACTTCAGCACAAGGTGCATTATTTGTGTACAATTTCACGAGCGCCAAGTAAAGAGCAGTTATTAATCTAATTCATACACGACAATGATTAGAATAGAATTTTAAAGATATTAAACAGTGTAATTATTTACAGACGTGCTTGCTATTTCAATAAAACATAGAAAATACAACCATTCATCATGCCATATTAATCATTGTAAATTAGATTTACCTTTCTTTTAAAATGAAACTTGCCATACAAGCGCGAGCATATTACGCGTACGCGTACATGGAATTGTACAACGCACTACGCAATACGCAGCGTGCAATTAGACGAGATTAATGAATGCGTATAAGTTACCAATTGTCCAATTAGAATCTGCAATTTCAACGCGTACTTAACGCAGAGTGTATGAATATTGTATAAGTGTAATTAACAGAAGGTAGCTATTGGAGTTGGGGTTTTCTTACACTGGCGTATTCATTTATATTATACCTCCGCTTTATGTACCATTGTGTCAGCATAACAGCATCTTAAAATATTAAATGTCATCCAAAAAGTGGCATAGTGTATCTGACAATAGCTAAATAGAATGCTATAAATGCTGGATTCCTCTGAGAGCACACCTGACACCTTCACTTTAATTTTATATCCGTCCGTCACGTCGATTCGATAAGTAAAAATGTTTTCTGTAAACAGAAATAGGATTTAAATGGTTTCATTAAACAAAATATATGATTCAAGTTAAACTACAGATTCAATCAAAAACGGTGACATGAAAAAAATAAATAAAAACGTAGCGGAGAACAAACCATTATCTGCTAAGATATATCTTTTCACAGTGTAGCATGTTATACTGTTGATTCTTTCATGAATAATACAAGAATACATGTAACAAGTGTTCTCAATTACGAAGACAAGATAATGCTACAAGTGATTTTAGGAAAAAATACACAATAAACACGCGAAAACTACACTTTCGACGTACACGAAAGACACCGATCAAGAATTGAAGCTTAATTAAGGCTACAGTCCCCAAATGGGTGCCATTTTTGCCAACGGCATCTTTACTGCAATTTTTTACCTACTTACACATATCAGAATAATACAATTTTTGGCGTACATATGTAATAGAGTCTCTTTCTTATACATGAGACTTGAGTAGTAAAAATTAATTTAACTAGGCAAAAACGTAATAGTCACGTGCTAAGCCGGGAAATTCAATTCTTCTTCCCGCTGATTTTAGTGCAAAGAACCCGCTCACTACTCACAATAAATCACTATTTTTGTGAAAATAAAGAATAGTTGTAATTGATTAAATTCATGAATGTCAATATAAAACTCATATCTAACACATAATATAAAGTAGAAGTAAATGAATGTTATCATATAAGCGAAACAAGAGAGATTTTTGGACTAAAAGTTTTTCGGAAAAAACCTGAACATTTTCACTCATAAATATCACATTTTCATCTCCGAGAATTCTCCTTTTTGACATCTGAATATACCTATGTGTACTCAAGAGCCTTGGGAATCATACAGCCGTCTAAATGGTTGTACATTTATATGGAAGTATATTAATTAATTTTTTCAAAAAAAATGGTAAATCTGACATGATTCATGTTGGTTGTGAGCGATAAGTAACGGGACGCCCGTACCTATGCTCTACACAAGTTCAATGACAGGTCACTTGTCACACGTACAGGTCAATTAGATGCGAGAAATATTAATGAGATCGAATGTTTTTCACCGAGCGGCACGTGTTAAGAGCAAGCCAATGGCGAAAGCAGAAACACTTTTCGAATACCGATTCATGTAATGGTATCAGGAAATAATTAATTTGAGCCTTTTTACATGTCCAATCTGCCATTTAGTAGCTGTAAAATTCAGATAAACTCTTGGGATAATTTAGTTAAATTTTGGAAGTAAACAATGTAATTTTCGAGCTGCATTTGAATTTTAGACTTGGTGACAATGAGTGAAAAATTTCCGAGTTTTTTTAATAGACTTTTTGGTCAAGAATTTATTTTTAAATCTGCTTGTTCTCATTAATCTGTTTTTGTCAGAACTTGTACTTCATACATGTGTTAGACAAATGTTTAATATCAATATTCCTCCGTATGAATTATTATGACTATCGTTAATAACGTGATAATTAGTGTATTCCTTTATCTAGGTAAATTTGCTTTTCTCACTATTTATTTTTGAAACCTATTCAGTCCCTTACTTTAACCTTCCCTGGTTGGCGCATGACTTTTGCGTTATTGCCTTGTTAATCTTAAACACACTTTACATGTTTTGTATAAAATTAAGCATTTTTCTAATTTCTGTTGTCGGCAACAAAATGGGCTAGTCGGAAAAATACCCCCATCCCCGGTTAAAGGAGCAGTCCCAGCTTTTTATGGGTAGGATGTTGACATTATTGAGCATCCCAAGGTCACGCGTCTGCAATCTAGCAATACACTGTAGGATCATCATTAAATAAATGCGCATCGTAGCACGTCGTTAATATAAACAACGAGCCTATGCCGTTGCTTATAGTTCATGTTGGCATCACTCTGCATCAGTTGGACTTAAAAAATGACAATTTTGTGATAGAAATCCCTTGGAACATGTTTTAAAATATATATCCTGAATAAAAAATCTTAAACGTGACATTAAGATAAATTTATGACAGATGCACAGATTCACTTACCTTACTAAGTATGTCCCATTTCAAGGTTTATAATCCGAGTTAAGAACATGGATAAATGATTAATCCCGGTTAAGAACATAGATAAGTGATTAATCCCGGTTAAGAACATTTACAAGTGATTAATCCCGGTTGTAATCAATCATACATATTAGAATAATCTGTTGCTCTTGATTGCGAGTACATTGAAAATTAGACACTTAAAACTCATCTCTTACGCTCAATTTTCATGGTTAGCATGACTTAACGGCTTCGTTAATAGACGTTGTTAACCATCTCCATGCGAGGCAAAGATTTGGATTTGTTGATTTTATACAGTACATTTTACATAAAAGTCACATCAACTACGTATCTGACAGACAACAAATCTTGCGTGCGATACAATGAAACTATCAAATTAATGAGATGAAGCTATGTACCATTTCTATTGCGAATCACTAGCACTACATATTAAATCAGAGTTTGTATATATCATTGCATGTCATCCATTTTGTGAAATAAATCTTCAACCAGATAAATCTCAGACTGTGCAATGCATGCTGTCCGGCTATCATCATGGGTTCTTGTTCAGAGCGACGACCGAATGTGGATTTCCGATTTAGAAGCACACATCAAACGTAATATTCAGAATGTCTTGAAAATTAAGTACGTGTTATGAATAATTCGATATTGACTGTGTTTGTCTTGGCTTAAAGTTTTAATAATTATGTTTATGATTATAATTTTATATAGTAATATAGTTATATGACTTTTTTGCCATAATGTTGAGGAAGCATACAGGTCTATTATGTTTGGTAAAGAATAATTTTAACATATATTTCTCGGGGTTAAAGGCATCTTATTGTTATACTTAGTAATCTATATGTGATTGTAGATTTTATACAAAACTTGAAAAAATATAAAAATTGTTAGGCCAATGTAGTTCATTTTAGATTTCCGCAAACTTTGACCAGTCTATAGCTCGATTTTCTAATCTAGTTATATTTGTAGTTTAAAACAATAAAATGAACTTTGATAATTATTTTCATTATTCGGAGGGATATGCAGCTATGTAATCCGAAATTAGATGTGCAAATGAGGCATCTGACGTCAAGATCATTTTACGTATCATTTTATGCCAAAATTTCAAGAATCAAACAAAATAATTGTAAATCAAATATTTCTTTACCGATTGGCCTGAAATTTGAAATGGATGTACTTTACGACATCCTGAGCAACATAAACACATCCGAGATCATTAAGGGGATCGAAAGAGGTGAAAGGTTGACGTTTGACCCCTTTTTACCCCCATAAGTCGATAAGATCCCCAATGAACCCACAGTTGATGAATGTCACGCTGCTGCACTGCGTTCACGGAATTGTGTTTTGTGCAGTACGAAAAAGTGACGCGTTAATTGTTCACGTTGCTCTCTTTTAGTTTCCTGGTCGAGTGCATCTAATATTATAAATTACTTATTATTTATATGGGCAATTTCAAAGATAGAATACATCCTTATTTTATCCAATAATTGGTATTTTTATGCATCCTTCAGCATTGTTGTTGGAACCCGCCTCTGCCCTGGAACGGTCAGACACGTCTCTTTGTTTCCTCGGGCAAGGAACTTTACTCTTATTGCTCCGTGGTTCGGAAGTCACGTAAAGCCGTTGGTCCCCTATACGAATAGACTCCTTCATTGGGTATACATATACAGTGTATATTGTTTGACTGATTGTTTACATTTTTCTTTCAGGGCCACCTTCAAGTGGTGCAGGCAAAATCAAATACAAAGTGTTTTATATTGCGTTGCGAGGGTGTGGCGTGATGGGGAAAATAACGCAACTACGCATATGTACACGCACAGTCACTTATGCTCGTTTGATCATTTGATGAAGTCCAGTTTAAGGTGTCTGGTCCACGCGCCGTCCACGCGTACCAGTACGCGCTAGTTTCCGAGATGGTAGGTGCTGCAATACGCATGCGCATGATACTTTAGGTAGTGTTTTGAAGCTAAAAATTGCCATATTTTAATATATTTCTGGAAAATTAGTGCGGTGACCCCCATTTTTTATTGTTTATTTGAAAGGACATACTTGTGCGCAACTTTTGTTAAAACATTAACAAAAAATTCGGGTGGGGGGGGGGGGGAGTTTTTGAATCAACATTAAATAATGTCACTCTTACCACATTTCCCATAGACCCCTATACAATTTTTTTCCAAAAAAACTCCCTAAATGCTGTTTTAAAACCGACTCGCATGCAAAAACGAATCCGGTGATCCCTAATTTTTATTTTAAAAATCGGTTCTACATCGATCATTCATGCCGATTTTTACTATAAGACCAGGCACCTTAATCTGCATGAATTAAAATGTAATATTTTAGTACGTATTAGGGGTGCACCATTTGATTCTTAAGGGGGAGGGGGCATAGAAGGAGGCGGCAAAAGTAATCTTGACCCTATGATGAGTAAGAAAAAACCCACTACTTCAAGTTAAAGAAAAAAAAAAAACAATAAAAAAAAACTTTGAAGGCGGTAAAAGAAAAATATCTCGCCGCCTTAGGCGGCTAAAAAACAAAAACAAAAAAAACTTGACTCGATCCCAACTTCCATGCCCCCCTCCCCCTGAAAATCAAATGATGCGCCCTTTAGTTAGTATATAGTTTATATTATTTACCGGAAAATGTTATCAATTTGTAGGAGAAATTACCTATTTAAGCTAAAAAGGAGTATTTCATCCTACTGGATTTGTGTGTGTGTACTTTCTTGCCATATTAATTTTCGGGCGCCAGTTTCACTTCTTGCCCCGGGGGACACCCTTGGTACGCCACCTGGAATACAGCAAATTATGTTAGACATAACTAACGATAATAAGACATGTTGGGAGAGCATGTTGGTAACCAGACTAAATGGGATAAGACAAAAATGTGCAATCTGGGTTTTAACCCTCAAAGAGCCGGGCTTTTTCGACCCATCTCACAGCCGGGGGGGGGGCGGATTCCGCCCCCCCTTC
>JXSR01S000925.1:94189-124902 GCA_000969725.1 Ophiothrix spiculata | reverse complement strand
TTTGTCTCCATTGGCTGTTGATTATCTAACAGCATTAGAAATCGTTGTAGTAAATTTCTCAAGCATCGATTTTGCATAGACCCCTTTTCATGCCCTCTGATTACAGGCTTAACCACAGTATTCCAATTGTGCAGGAGGAATATGATACAAGCTAACAAAATCAACGATATCTCCTATTTGCTTTGATAGATTTTCTTGATATTTTCAGCGCTGATGGACAAAACTATGGTCTTCAGAATGTATAATTTTGAGGTCGCTGGTGTGCCTAACCTTTGAGAAAATCAGCGTCGTTTCCATGCACAATGTTTATTGGGACACCCTGTATAGCTCCTATGACCTTTGCTTACCCCTATAATTTTTGTCCTTGTGTACCAAGCGTATGCGGAGATCACAATTTTAAAAAGACAATTCCAAGTGCAAGTCCTGACCATCCCTGGGTGCCCAGGGGCCAGGCATTTTTGACAAGTACATCACAGCAACCACTAATTTCAAGTCTATGACATGATTGAAAGGTGAATTTGAATGACATGACGATGACAATTTTGTTAATCAACCCAAACATTTTTGCTTTCTTTGGGGGTCAAAACTGCTTTGCTTTCTTCCCAATAATTAATTTTAATTTTTGAAAGTCATTTCACATAACTATACCTCAAGGGGAGGTTTACGCAGTAATTCATCATACGGAGGGCTTGTCGTCAATAGTGGCGCCCCCGCATGTCAAGGTTGGTCAGGAACGGCTTCCCATATATGACACAAGAAGTTACACCTGAGTTGTGGAATGCACTTCCTTTTCCTTAGGGCAATGTTTATGTAGCAAGCAGCATGGCTAGAATAACATTTCTGGAGCAAACATCACTGATAGAAAATCAAATCTTATTCTGACCAAATGTGACTGTTCATCTCAAACAAGCATTTTGCGCTACAGGTGAAAATACATGTCAAGGTCGTAATTTTGTGCTTACTTCATAACACCAGCAAATTTTCATTTCAAGAAAATGATCGGAAATATGAAATATATCTGTATATTTTGAAGACAATATAAGTTTACTGACCTTTGAACACATTTATCTTGGTTATTCAGTTTACTCCCTGACACAACCTTTGACGGACTATAAGGCCTAAAAAAAAACCACTTGTTGACTTGCCCTTTGCGACTGACCTTAAACTTTGCAAAATTTAGGGTCGCCTTTTTTTTTTTTTTTTTTTTTTTTGGTGAACTTTTGCCTATTTCAACAGTTCATTTGATGAAAATGTCATGATATATGGGTTGAATATAAATCAATATTCAGAAAAAGTAATGTATTTGCATGAAACAAACATTTTGAATAAATAAAACACAAAGCAATTTAAAAATTTATATATAATCATTTTATTCAGTTTTTTAGGGTCCATTTTCAAGAAAAAAAACACTAAAAAAAAAAGAAGATCCGACCCAGTGCCCGACCATCATTTTCACCATAAAAGGGCAAGTCAATAACTTCTTTTTTTAGGCCTAACTTGTCTTCTGGAAATTGAGTGAAGTTCACCGAGGTGTAATTTTAATCCTTATAACTTGGTCTTGGCAAATATTTAAAAAGTGAAAATGACAAAAGGCTGCATTTACAGCTGTTGTGGGATGGACGGTCACAAATGATGTTATCATCTTGTTGTATAGCCCAATAATAGGATCCAGAAGAAAGCTGTTATTTATAAAAAAAATAAATTCTTTAGAAGCATTTTGACTGAAAATGGACCGGCTGCATATTTTACACATTTTTCCATCCAGAAGTATGTTTGAGAAGCATCCTGAACATTTACTTCAATTGAAATTTTGAAAGCCAACTATACTCGTGAGTCATACCTTAATTTACTATAATTCGGCCTAGGATAATTATCGGACCAAAATCAATAGAATCTTGTCACGCCAGGGTATCTAAACCCTGGTCTAGGGAACAGAAGATTGGCCCTGAAAAGTGGGTCTAGAAAACTGAAGTGACCCAAAAATAACCCTTGATGAGTGCTAATTTTGAGCTCTGGAAGCAAATATTTTCTAAATGTTGCTTGAAATGGGGACCTTGGGAAGAACTTGAAATTTTTGAAAATAGAACTTTTGAACTAAAGGTTGTACTTGAAATGGGGGTCTAGAGAGATGCAGGCAAGCACGAAAAGCGGGTCTTGAGGACCGCAACTACTTGGGGCTTGTCACCAGACATTAACTGGGGACTCTCTTCACTGAGGTACCATACGTAATTATATCTAAAATATATGTGACCATCCATCCCAAACCAGCTGTAAATGCCAACTCTTGTCATTTTCACTTTATAAATTATTTGCAAAGACCATGCTTTAAGGATTAAAATGACACCTTCACACGATTTCCAGAAGTCAAGTCATGGTCCGTCAAAGGTTGTCAGGGAGTAAAATGTATAACTGAGATAATTGCGTTCAAAGATCAGTAAGCCCTATATTTTCTATTGATTGTCTTAAAAATATGCAGATTTATTTTACATTTGAGGGGTGCTCTGACAAAATGAGAGGAAAGTCACAATTACTTTTCACCCTATTTTTACTCTAGACGCCAAAATGTTTGATTTGCGACTTTTGACCTCTCATTTTGCCAGAGCAGCCCACATTTCCTATCATGTTCTTGAAATGAAACTTTGATGGTATTTTGTAGTACGCACAAGGATTGTGAATCTTTTCCAAAAATCAATTAAGGCAAATTACGACCTTGACATATTTTCACCTGTACCGCAAAATGAAGTCTCATACATTTACGGCTCATACAGGCTGGACAGCCACATATTAGAAAAACTACTTTCAAAATAAACTCAGAATAATGTTTACGTCTTACAGTCATATTGTACGGTCATTTTTACTCGCAGTAAGTACCCCAAGGGTAGATCTATATGGAGCCTGTAGTGTCAGACCCATCCTTCACAGCGGCGCCCCCACTTGTCAAGCTTGGTCAAGAACGACTTCCACAAGATGATACAAGCAGTTCCACTTCACTTCAGAATTGCCTTCCCAGGGCTTGAGGCAGTTTTGTTTTAAAATGAATGGTAATTGGTAATGCACTATTTAATGTTTCAATGCCAATTTGCTGTGGTGGTGTTATGATATTTGATATTCAAACTCGTGATGACGAAAGTCCATTGGTCCGTTCTTTGGAAAAGTACTAGTACCTGGTGGCGCTTAAAATGTTTTCAATTTTTAGAGCAGAAAGTGGGGGAGATGTTTTTGTGACACGTTCTTGCAAATAGTTCCTCTTATTGCCCCGGTTGGACTTGCTCCTTGCCGTGGTACGGAAGTTACGTTAAGCATTGGCGTAGCCAGGGGGGTGCGGAAGGGGCGTGCGCACCCCGGGGGTCTACAAAAAATGGGAAAAGGAATGACAAAAATAATAGGAAAACAACGAAAAAAGGACGCAGTAGTCCTAAATACTACTAATAATACATTTAGCGACCGTCCAATACAGGTAGGTACCCCTAGTAACCCCTTGATCAGTCGCCCTTTTGGACAAGGTTTTTTTGCGCACCCCGGGGTCCGAAATCCTGGCTACGCATATGTTAAGTCATTGGTCCCACTGTGCTAAGTATCCCTATCGGGATGATGCAATAGTCTCCTCGTAAATCTTTTAACTTCTAGATTCCATAACTGTATAAAACAAAACAATATGTAGTCCCCGGACGGGTACTTAGTACAAAAGTGATTACGGGGATGTGCCACAAACTTGGGTAGCAAAATCAGGGTAGTTGGTATGCCAATGGGTCCTTTTTCTTTGCACATTATGGTATTTTGATGGGTCAATTTTTCTAAATTTTCTAAAATTTGCACCAAAATGGTGCAAATCTGGGAACTTTTGCAATTTTTTAAAAAAAATCAGAAAATGTGTGCTAAAATGGCGCAAATTTCTGTAGAAAAATTCAATTTTTATATAGATTTGACTCAAAATTTGGGCGATTTTGTATATGGATGGGTCTCTTATTCTTGAAAATTGGTATCTGTTTGGGTGGTACTTCAAATTTCCCAGTGGCACATACCTACCAAAATCAAAATTGAGTACCCCCACCCCCCGGTATGTAGTGCAGTGCCAAACTGGTAAGGAGATGTGTTAATGTATTCATAATGGATTCAGGCTTGTGGCTCGCACCTGAGACCAAGTCAGGCGCAGCTCAGTGCTCCTGGATTTCTTATATGTGACCTGAAAGTTACCAAGATTTTTGGTCTCATCTGAAAAATTAATTTTTAAGCTTTAAAATGACACCTTGCTTTTGGTTATTGGATGTTCGATTGCAAAGTTACATCCAAATTGGTAAAAGGCATCGGGCTGATTCAGAAAACAAAAGTTCTGAGAAAATCAAGTTTAAAAAGTTTTTGTACTAGGTTAAACTTGAGTGGAGAGAGGATTTTTATCTCGGTTTTTAACACATTTTTTCTTGTGTTTTAGATATTAGAACCTGATAAATATGATAGAATACGCTTCAAAGGTAACGTTTCTGATGAAATTAAAAATTCAACCTTTTAATGTGAATTTTGACTATGCTCAGATTCAGTGGCCCGTACCTCGTAATCTACCAGCGTTTTTCTATTGAAGCCATTAACCGGTTAAATACCGGGGAAGGGATTAAAAAGGCCCAATAGAAAATCACCTTCTCTGGCATTTGCCCGAGAATGGCAGTGAAGATTTCCCCGGCAAAAATCCTACAAAAAGTAGGATTTTTAGCGGTGAAATACCGGGTAGCCTTCAATAGAAAACTGCATCGTTCCGCCTCAGTGCGCAAGCCAGTTAAAATAGGAGATGGCCAGCAGTTGTATTTAGTGAAATGCTATTGCAAGTCACGACACTAGGCTAGCAACGTGCAGTAATACGCCTTCTGTCCACTGACATGTTTATTTTTACTTTAACTAATTAATATTATTAATTATGTCATGCAATAATTTAGAGGATATGAAATGTTGCGTCAATAGGCCTATACATATAAATGATGTAGGCCTACAGAATTTATAACACCTTTTTATATACCTACCAAAATATGAACAAATTAATTGGTTATATTATCCAATAATATTGTTTCTTTTTTGTCTATTGAATATTTCATTAGATGCCATTTAAATTCATTTCTCGTTATATAAAATTGTATAGTCAGTTATATTACTCTCCTGCCATTTAGTGTCGGGTATTTCTCCGGTATTGCATTGCAATAGAAAAACGTCTTTCACCGCTATTACCCGGAAGCCCCGTTAACCGGAATAATACCGAAGGTTCAATAGAAAAACGCTGTACTATGCCGACTTGAAGGTACCTTTTCGATATTTGACCGGTCGCATATGTTACAGTAAATTTGGACAGTTTATGATTTCCTTTGCATAGCGTACATAGACAAATTATATTGTGCATCGTTGGACTTGTTCTTCCAAAATTCAGATTTTGTATAATTTATAAAACCGAAGTCTTTGGTTAAACATGTTAAAGTCACCAATTAAAAAATCTGCTGTGTTGTCAAAGCTGGAGGGAAAATGGCTGCTTTCTTATTATAGATGATATGATTGGGTAGCCTCAAGTTGTAATTATTGTCTTGTACCATGTAAAAAATTAATTATCCATGTCACTTCATAATGTACAAATGGTGTTTTCTAAGCATCGCAGGAAAAACAGGTAAATTTTTTCTTCGAATATTGTACAACCTCGTATGGTTTAGCTAGGATATAGCGCACAGGTGGATTTGAAGTCCAGAAATTGACCAAAACGGGGTTGGGAACAATCAGGGATAGAATATCTTACTCTACGATACTGACTGCAATTGCATGTACAGTTACAACTCTTCTGTACATGGGACTGATGATTTTATGTCCCCTCCGTAGGACGAAAATCTCTCATGAAATATTTACTCAATTCTAAATACTTCATATAAAGGGAGGAGGAGATCAAATATCTGACTCAGTGCTCCCACCAAGTCAGATGAACATATCTTAGCAAAGATTTTGAGATTCCATTCCGGCAAGGTAGCCCTCACCGGGAATCGAACTGGGGATAAATGTGTGCAAGCCAAGATGGCTAACCACTACAGTACAGCGCCCCTTCTGAATATTACATTAAAACAATACTATAAAGTGTTAAAAGTGAAGCGTCCCCTGTCACCCATGACTTTTGATTTTTTTGGCTTATTGGGTTTGTTTTTGATATATATGAATACCCTCCAAACGATTTGGCTCAAAGATGCTTACTTTTTCTGTTATGGCCATTTGTTGAATTAAATTTGGGATCCCGAATTTAATTCCACATGTATTAGTTTAGGAATGTATGCATGTGGAGTATACATTTTTTGGTGGCAAAACAATTTTTTTCACAATAGACACTTGAAAACGCTTTTAGATAGTCACATTCCTCCATTTTGTGATGTTTTTACTATAAACCATTTTTGATCAAAATCTTATAGTATTGCTTCAAGTGCTGTTATCGACAAGATTTTGAGAAATATTTTGTCTGTTGTCAAATTATCAACAGACATCAACTATATTAAACATAGCATTTGAAAATGAATGGGTGTATGCAGTAGAACATTAGTGAATACATTCTTTTTACTGTTAGGCACTTTTATCCGTTTATGCTACTAACATTAATTATGCGCATAATAACATTAGCGTATATCATCATCCCCGCCTCCACCTAGCTACAGTCATGGTGTTTCGCAGCAACTATCTCTTATCTCTTCATCAGTCTTCAAGTTCTGCTATGTATACTTAGTTTTAGCAGTGAGCTGGTGCGATGCAGAGGTTACAACCCGAAAGTTGTAGACAGTAGAAAATTAAAAGGCTTATGTCGTACGTGCGTTCAGGGCATTCAGTTTTCTCTGGATAGCTGTGTATGTTTGTTATGTGCAATATAGTTGGACCTTTTAGTGGATTTTTGTGAATTTTAGTGGTGTGATGTTGACTTTTTAAATTTTAAGGGTCAATAAGTTCAGCATCCTCAAAAAACTTTTTCCTAACATTTCGGGATTTTGAAATCAGAAGGGTTAGCCGTACGTATAAATGGTTGCATGCAAAGTTTTATTGGTAAATTCAACCTCTAAGTATCAAAATATTAAGATTTTTTTCATTATTAACTATCATTGTCGACATCAAAAATTATTTCCCCCTATACAGTGGAAATCTTAAATTTGGCTTTGATTGATTAGCAATCTTTTGAAGTAAAAGCAATGGAGTGCAGATTCAATAATTATCTTAATCAATCAATGATACAAGTATTTGCATAACATGCATACCCCATGAAGGAGTCTATTCGTACAGGGGACCCACGGCTTTACGTGACAGTCCGACTACGGAGCAAGTAGAGTGAAGTTTCTTGCCCAAGGAAACAATTAGGAGACGTAAACCGCCCGGCCCGGTATAATTAAGGTTTTTTTTGTTTAATCATTAAAGTTGGCATAACCGAGCTCATAAACAAAGCAGAAACTTGGTGCTCAACAGTCGGGGCTATGGGCAGGCTGACTCCGGGATTGGGGGGGGGGGATAAATTGGAAGCTTAGTGTATTTAGTTTAGGCTTTTGAGTGCAGTTTCAGAGGTGTAAGGCTGCGATCACATAGAAGTATACACATTGGTATACGATATTCGCTATACGCTCCTGGAGAGGCACTCATGTGTTTATTGATGAGGATAAACACCGTAAATTTCAAATATGAGCCCCCCCCCCACACCCCCCTCCCTCCGGAGTGTATAGCAAATACCATATACAGTATACTCAAATGTGACCGCAGCCTTAGGATTATCTAATTAGTGAGAAGGGTGTTTTTGTTTAGTTAGCAAAGGAATGGCACAACCAAGCTGTGAAGCAAAGCAGAAAGTTGGTGCACCCCATGTGACTGAACATGATGACAGGGAACTTGAGACTGGGAAGATAAAGAGGTTTGGAATAGTATACTGGGAGAAAAGGTCTCACAAGTGCACGGCAAGTTCTGAAATGATTTTTAAAGCATTTAAAACTATTTTCTTCTCTTTTCTTTTGATTTTTTTCTCTCATCCCTTTTTTTTCTATTTGTTTTATTGTCAATTGGTCTTTTACCCTGAATGACTCACCAAACTGGGTGGCACGTCCCCCCCCCCACCCCCACCCTTTGGGCATGCCACTGAGGCATGGGCACAACCCACTATGTGGTATTTTTTGTTTTTGTTTTCCTGCTACATTTGAAGAAGTTGCAAGAGAAGGGAGGATGCACAATAATCCCCAGGGGACCACTCAAATATAATGTTGCAGGCATATAGTGTGAACAAGAAAAATTGAATTAGGGTTGTTTTTAAGGATAGAAGGGTGAAACAGGTGTTACTGTTTAGGGTATCAATAACAGCAATTTTGGGCAATTTTCAAGAAATAGGGTACTTTTTCAAACCCTAGTGTGAAAACAGTATCGATAAATCCTGATTTAGGGTGTGAATAGGGGAAAAAGGGTATATTTTGGCTTCAGAAGCCTTCATCCTTTGAGGTGGTCATGCTATGCCTGAAACATTATATTTGAGCAAAAAGCGCATTATATCTTTAAGTTATATTTTTTAAAATAAAATGCTGAAGTGAACAATAGTCCATGAGGATTGAAAATAAAATTAAAAACTAGCATAGGCAGCAAATAGCACTATGATAGATGTCCCTGTGACCTATACTCTGTAAATCCTGAAGTATGCAACAGCATCCAGTTAACGCACATAAACCAATATGACCATACAGGGAAGTAAATTAGTCCGTATTTCTCGAACATACCAAATCTGGCTGAATATTCAAATGAATTTATGATCAATGATTGTCCATATGTAAGCAACAAAATTAGCCCAAAATAATACCAAAATCACGAAGAATTCATGTCAGGAAATATTGATACGCAGTGATTTGGTCTTATTCAATCATTATTTTAGTCTCTTACATAATACTAAATCACCAGTTCACAATGTTGTAGAATACAAGGGATATGCTGTGGATCTTGTAATAGAGTCTGATTGCTTGTTGCATACTTCAAGGTTTATAAAGTAAAATCAGTGGTTCACAGTAAAATTAGAGACAGGAGTGCAGGGACAGAGCCTCAAATACATAACATAAGATGCTTATGCACCCGGCTCTTAAACCATTCTCAGTGATGTCCCCAACTACATACTGTAAACGCCAATATTTTCGCGCTCAGTAATGTTCGGGCACGGCCAATTTTGGACCATTTCGCGCCTTTTTACTTTCGTGCACGCAAACATTTGCCTAATATGGAATTTCGCTGGTAACAAGTACACATTAATTTCCGCGGTGCATTTATTTTTGCGCTAACAACATTTTGCGCAAAAATAAATGTAGCACGAAAAATACCACTTATACAGTGCTCTGGCAAGCTGTTCCAGACATGAACTGGTGGATGAAAGTACAGCCAGTGGAAATCGTTTTGGAGCTTCAAAGAGTACAGAGTGGTGGTTAAATATATCGCCCCAGTTGCTTCCAGCCCAGTCTGCTATTTTGTCATTGTGCTGAAAAAAGTAGGTGTGGGTGGGAACTTTGTCAACCTAGAGGGGCAGAGTATATGGCAGAGTTCCAATAGGTACCTATACCTGGGGGACAGAAAAACAAATGGCAGCCACATTTACAGGGTCTGGGTTCGAACTGGTCGGACCAAGTCTCCTCGTTTCCTTTAGCAAGAAATGTTACTGTAATTGCTCCCTGGTTTGGAAGTCACATTAAAGGTGCAATTCTTGATTTTGATTTCACAAAAACCTCGCCTGTTTTCTAACTACTAAAGAAGAAGAGTACATTATAAATATATACTGAAAATTTCACTTGATTCCAACAAGCTTTTCAAGTGTTGTAATTACTGTCGGTGCCCCGACAATAAAATGACACATTTTCTCACTTTTCTCAAAAATTCAAGCACATATATGAAGGAATGGTTTGGGGATCGTAACATATACCAGTTGACCATTCTTATAAGCTACAAAACTCAATTTTGATAGGGGTGACCTTGAGGGTGAAAAGTGGATCATGAATTGCCCCTTTAAGCCATTGGTCCCCTCAGATTGGGGTGATGCAACAGCGTACACATGGTAAAAGCTGAATTCACCTCATACAGAATCTTACCACAAAACCAGCAGAAATAACGAAACCCTCCTTCTGGAATTTGAGGGCAGCAAAATGACCAACCCTACTCAGAACCTGCCACTCATTTCAATTCCCTATACTCACTTGAGGATCACTGCTTGTTTAATTAAAATATATGGAGGTTTCCTTTCTCTCTGGTACTAATTTACATGTTTATTTTAATTAACTATATCTTGGTGTGAGTGGAATTGTACCAAAATAAATCACCACATGGTGAAGTTTGAATTGGATGCCGGCCCCCTCAAATTACAGCCAAGTGTGTTGGACATCTAGAACTTACGCACAATTTCTCAAGCGTCAAGAAAAGAGTATAGTTCTTAATTATAGACAATTACTATGCATTACTGTACGCAAGTGAAATTGTTTAAAAAAAATGCACCTCGTGCAGAAGTTGAAGTTGTTTGGGCTCAAGATGCATTATTTTTGTTAAGGTTTCTGTCGACAGGCCTTATATCTTGACACTGTCGACATGAAATCTCATTTGTCGACAAAGCTGGGCAAGTAAAATTTCATAAAAACTTACGTTTAATTGTCAAGTTATGGCTGTTTAGTAGCAGTTGAGTTTTAACAAATATTCAAAGTGTTGCACAAATAATTTAATACGTATTAGTTGTTCGTTATTTACAACCGTTTTTAAAGTTATTATGATGGTTTACAACAAAAAAAGTTACAACATATCAACTTTATATCATCCATATTGTCGTACGCAGAAAGAACAAGCACTTTACTATATTATATGTAAGTCTACGTGTCATTAAGCTTATCCAAACAATTTTGTTGCATACACGTACACGTACATAGAATTTAATAACACACTACGCGCAACTAGATGAGATTAATGAATGCGCGAAAGTTACCAACTGTCCAATTAACTTGACGATTTCAATGCAAGCTTAACACGGAGTATATGAGTCAAATTTACACACAATAATGGTTATAAAATAACAATTGTTATTTGAATAAAGACAATTATGTGATAACTTCATTTCAAACAAATATAGAAGCAAATCAACCATCTATGATTTCATATTTTGTCTTCACTTTAATTCCTTTTATAATGAAACTTTATTGCTGTATTTGCGCGGGGTATTTTATGTGTACATTTTCATGTAGTTGCCTGTCGTATTATGCAGAGTGAAACTTGAAAATTTTGTAATTTTTTGAAGTAAGCAAAAGGAAAGTGTCGGGGAGGGGACTAAATCAAACTGGTCAAACACTTAAAAGATACATTGGAAAATTTGTGGGACTAAATCAAACTGGTCAAACACTTAAAAGATACATTGGAAAATGTGTTCATCATATTTGACTCGGACTAAATTTGACAGTAGTTTGGAAATTTTATGAAAGAATTATATGGGAGGGCAGCCAAAAAGAGTTGATTAACAATCCTGATGATATACTGTTTAGTTCCCTTTTAGAAGTGAATTTCATGGGAATCCATCTTAGCAAAGACTAAATTTGACAGTAGTTTGGAAATTTTATGAAAGAATTATATGGGAGGGCAGCCAAAACGAGTTGATTAACAATCCTGATGATAAACTGTTTAGTGAATTCCCTTTTAGAAGTGAATTTCATGGGCATTCATCTTAGCAACGTACCAAAGTGGGACACCCGGGGGGGAGGGGGGGCCTACTCAAATATGGTTTTGGTAGGGACGTGTCTCTGGAAAATTTGGAAAGCCACCCATCCAAATACCAACTTTTAAGAAAAACTGACCCATCCATATACCAAATCTTCTAAATTTTGACCCAAATGTAATCAAAAATCTCCTTTTTTCTGTCCAAATTTGCTATATTTTAGCATAATTTTCTAGCATTTTGAGAAGAAATGTCGAAATTTGCGTCATTTCGCGCGAATTTCCAAAAAATTTGAAAAGAAAACCCATCAAAATACCTCATTTTGTGAAGAAAAAGGACCGATTGGAATACCAGAAAGCCTGATTTTGCGTCCCGAATTTGCGGTACGTCCCCATAACCCCTTTTGTAATAAGTAGCCCCCCTGGGGTGGGACACAGGGGAAATCAGGTGTTTTCATAGCATTGACGTGGGTTCACTGACCAATGGGAATTTGGGATTACAGAACGGATTAGGAATGGATGAAGCTTGGCTCATAATTAGATAAGAATGAGAGATTAAGAAGTTTTTATCTTAGGAGTAGGTTTAAATCAACAGAAGAATGTAAAATGGGCAGGTTTGGATAGTATACACAGATCAGGAGATTGTATCTTTGTATTGCGTTTGTGATTTTGCTTAATTAAACAGAAAATTGAAAGTTAAAAGGTTAAAATATTATAAGGTTGAATCTGTGAAATGAGGTGGTGTTTTTATTGGAATAAGTCAGTCAGGTGGTTGTGATGTCATTTATTTCAAAGTTGATTTGCTGATTTGTTGTAAATTTGGAGGGGCGGAGGTTGGGGGTTCTCACATAATGTTGGTATATGGGTATGTGCTATGGTTTGGTGTATAATTTCATAAGTTTAGGTATATTGATGGGTGGGTTTTTGTCACAGACCAAATTCGCCCGAATTGTAATTTTTTTATTGCATCAAAAAGCATCCAGTTTCGACAAAATTGAGATTTGTATGCGGAAAATGATAGAGCGATGGGTAGCAAAATTGCTTTTTTATAGAGAAAAGTCAAAATCGCAAATTCTGTGTGGCACAGCCCCATACAAAACAAATAATAATTAAGAACCCCCCTTGCATAATATATACTGAAAGGGGACAGCTCCGGACTAGTCTGAAAGCTTGCTAGTCCAACTTGTAATTAGGCTTGTCAGTCAGAATTTCAATCAAGGCTCATTAGTCCAAATTTCAAAAACAGTTAGCTGGTCTGAATTTTCAAAGATGATTTGCTAGTCAGATTTTTAAATGTGCTCACCAGTCTGAATTGTTAAAAAGGCCTGATAATCTGAATTACAAAAAAGACTTGTTAGTCTGAATTTTAGAAACAGCCTGCTAGTCTGAATACAAAAAGGTGCATATTTCTATACCTTTTTTCCAAAATTTGGCGAGCTGGGTTTTTTTTTAATTCGGACTAGAGAGTCTTTTTGCAATTTGGATTAGCAAACCTTTTACAAAAATTTGGACTGGTGAGCCCTTCTTTAAGATCGGACTAGTAAGTTACTTTTAAAATTCGGACTAGCGAACTGTTTAAAAATTCAAACAAGCGAGTCTTTAACAAAATTGGGAAGGACTGGGGAGTTTGATTTGATATTTGGACTGGCGAGCCTTTGGACTAGCAACCTCTTTTTTTCGGAATAGCGAGCATTTTCAAAGTAACATTTGTCCTTACTGAATAATGTGATCGGACTAGCGAGCTTTCAGACTAGCAAGCCATCAGACTGACAAGCCGTCGGACTGGTGAAAAGACCTTACAAAAGCCCCTGAGAGAAAAATCTTGGACATGCTGGTTGATTCTTTGTTGATCAATGATTTCTCAACTTTCCTGATGATTTTGAGATCATTTTTTGGAATAAAAATCAAGCATAGATTGCTAGAATTTTGTCTTTTGAGTTTGACCAGACTCTTTAAGCTTAATAAAACCCTCCAGCCAGATGAAGTCCCAAGTGTCATTACAACGTTGACATTGGACTCTGACCAAATGATGAAATCGCTTGATTCTAGGATAAAATCAGCATTTTATTTGGACACAAATTCAACCAGTATGCCAAAGGGACTTGTATTGATAAACATGATAAATGATAGGCCTAATTAAACAGGCAATAGTAAGCTCTTAGGGAATTCAAATGATTCGGCAATTTTTTCATGGTTAAGTTAATTTTGTTTTGACCACAGATTAAGTGTTTTTTGCATGTCCATTTTGCTATTATTTATAGAAACTTTTGCAAAAGTAGAAGGTGCAGCTTGATTCATGATTCAAATACTCCTTAGAAGTGCTGGGGGTACTAAAAAAAAATAGGTATGTGATATCCGCGATATCCAACATAGGGTCTTGCGGAACTGATTTTCGGTCAAAAATAGAACTGTTTTTTTTTCACCGAATTGAGGTCTCAGGAACTGCTTTTCCCCATAAAAATATGACTATTTGAGCTGAAAATCACTCAAAGTTAGGTTGAAAACATAGTTTTGAGTTTTCTTTGAAAATAAGGATCTTCGTAACTGAAGTAATCTTGAAATGAGCATCATGGTGGAGCAGAAGAAGAGGCTTGAAAAGTGGGGGTTACTAACATTGACAGAAGGTACGGGTATGTGTCGCCCGCCCTCAAGACCCCCTTTTCAAGCCTCCTATTCCGCTCTCCAAGATGCCCATTTCAAGATTACTTCCGTTCCGCAGACCCCAATTTCAACGAAAATGACTCAAAAGTGTAGTTTTCAACATAATTTTGAGCTATTTTCAGCTCAAATATAACACTACACCTCTTGAATATTTATAAGTTAATAAAGTCTTTTTATTGGTCAAATAACGTAGACGTGGAAAAAGTATTTTTGGCTACTTTCCCGCATGTGCATTACTACTCAAGTACAGCCGTGCAGGTATGCCTTTACGCGTTTCGCCTGCGGGGAAAGCAGTAAAATCTTCCGCATGGTACTACTGTATGGCTCATGGCAAAGTAATTGAATTAGTTGATTTTTGATTTATTTTCAAGTTATATTTTGACTTTTTTGAGGTGTAGTAAAACAAATACAACATGGTTTATATCAGAGAATTATTGCAAAATACTGTCCCTCGGTGTTGGATGATGGAGACTTCCTCCCTCGGCTGCGCCTCGGGGAAGTCTTCCCCTCAAACCATGCTGTATTTGTATATTTTTGACCAAAACTCAGTTCTGCAAGACCCTTTTGCTGGATATTGCGGATATCACATACCTACAAAAAAGTGACCCCCTCCCGGGACTTAGGCTAGCCTTATATTGCCCCATACCCTTGTTGCAAGCAGCAACAAAATGCTTAAATATACAAGCCTCACATTTGCCCCAAATGCATGTAGCATTGTAGCGACAGAGAACCAAGCTTATGTTACGCCCCAAGCTTTCCTTGGCTGGCAGTGACGAAGCACTTGTACACGAGGTGCAGGTCCTGCCTCAAACTCTCCAAGCTGAGCTCCCGTGGGGAGGGAGGACTCAGCACCTCAAAATTGGACCCTAAATAGCGTAATTGTTGATAGTAAATTTCACCCCTAAATGGTGAGAGATGGTGATAATAGTACCCCAAAGGTCATTATGCCACAAGTTTGTAATAATCTTTTTCGGGCAAATAAGGTATCAAAGAGTATACAATTGTAATTGTATGCTCACTTACATGAAGTTTTTACCTATTTTCTCTTTGTTTTGTTTTACCTTTCTTTACAAATCATGTATCAGATGACCAACATCATGTAAAATGTGACCCATACAGTCGAGGTGGCTTGAATTTGGAACCCTAAATGGGTAAATTGTGCTGAAAACTACCCATTTTTCAAAAGACATCGATGCCACAGGTGGGTCAAAATCAGACCCTTTTACCCCATTTTTTATGATGAGCATGAGTACCACTTTATTGTTTGAGCGGTTCCCCCGGGGCTGAGCTTTAGCGGATTCACTGCGGAAACTCATTTGCCAGCCCCCAGCTTTATTGTTCCTAGCGTAGAAGCCAATAACATAAGACAGCTAAGGCCAAAAAAAAAATATTGTTTGTTTGCCCTCCAGTGGAAAAATTTAAATTTTGGGTCGGTCGGTCGGTTAATCTTTTTTTTTTTTTTTACTCTACACATATGATGTCATTCCATGGATTTTATCATGAATACCAAGCAATGCAGGGCTTAATCAAAAATTGTGGGTCATTATTTAGAGGAAATATGCATTTTATACTACTAAATGTGACTTCACACTGCTAAATATTACGTTTTACATCAAAAATATTGAGTTTTCATATTTTACATGTTTGAAGAAAAAAAAAAAAAAACTAATTTTTAGGGTCGGTCGCGGAGGGCAAACAAACATATTTTTTTTTTTGGCCTAATCTCTCCCGGGATACCTCACGTACTAGGAACCAAATATATCGGGTTAAGCTTACTTACATGATTTGCCAATTTAAACCCACGTCCAAGTGGAAATTATTAACGGTAAATTAATTTTAGTGCCTTTTCCCTCGAAAAGCCGCAAGACAAACCCCCATGATCATGTTGAATTTTGTATGTTTGATGTTTACAAGCATAAGCAAGGAAATTGGAATTCCTGGTTATTAACGATTGTTAATTAAGCATATTTCCTGATGGAATATCATATTTATCTGACCGTTATATTTTGTATTCATTTGCAATCTTTTGACACTAATGCCTTTATGGTCAGTAATGTAAATTTAGATTCAATATTTGATATTAAGCTTAATCTTAGTAATCAAAATTTTAATTAAATGTCAAACTATTTAACTGGTTAGCATTCATTTTATAACTTAATTTATACCTTTTAAAAATTATAGAGCATGTTTATTGCCTTTAAAAATAAGTAAAAACACAGTATGTGTATTTATAAAGCATAGCAGATACATCCTATTAGCATGAAATTTCACTTCAATTCCACTCCCATGCTAGATGGTTGTATGTGCACATATTTGATATAGTAGATACTACCTTAAGTTATGAAAGAGAATTGATCATCTGCTCATTTCTGCCGGATTTCTCCAAGGGAAAAAGAAGTAACTTGCAATATATCTCCAATGCGCATACTGTGTTTTTACTTTAATTGTTGGCAAAATAGTTTGAATGTGAATGCTTTTGTGAGAATTGTGAACTTTTTTAACCGCCAAAAAATGGAAGACCATCACAGTCAATGAAAGTTGATTGTGGCTTAGGGATCGGTTGTAACGCGTAACAGACTGTGCCAGATATCACGGGTCACGCTGGACCGGGAAACCAATCTGGTCTAATTGCCGTTGAGATGGCCGCGCAAGTGTTGTTCGCGTATATCGTGAGGCAAATTGGACGCAACAGAAAAGATTTGGCAAACAGCGTGCCGGGATAATTGGCGGGGATATTACATTGAGTATTACTTTGTCTAAAAATAATTAATGTGCGTCTGGAAGGTGTGGCCCTGGTTTATATATCCCGGGTTGCCCGGTTACAAATCTTGACTTTCACGCCTAAATAGGGATTTTGAGAGGTTTTATTTTGGTTTTTTATATATTAATATGAAAAATTGCTCTGATTTAATTTATTGGATTTATACAAAAGTTAAGCTTAAATGTCTTAGTAGCCTGTTTATGAAATAAGCCCACACCTGCAAGATTAGAAGAGTGAAGAATAAAATATTTTTTAAGGTTTCATTTGCTTGTTTTGTTATTGAAACATGAGGGATTGAGGGTCATCGTCCTTTTGATACAAACAATTATTTTAAAGCTTGCAGGTGATTTTTACAGTGCATTCCATAATACAGGTATTACAAGTTCAGCTTGATTTAGCTCTTTAGACTACCTTTTTGAGGAAAATTACAATTATTTAGCTCCAACTGCAAAAATTGATAAGGAAATTGGAAAAATTTCAGCTCAGAAAGGTATTTTTAACAAAAAGATTTATTACTTTTTTGCACAAATTTAATTCTCTTGACCCCCAATATGGCACTTTGCGCCTGACCAATGAACTATATTAACTATTTGCTAGAACTGCGTCACCAATGATGAAAGATCCACCAGACCCGTCACAATTTTTGGGGGAAAATTATCATAAATGTGCTAATTGCTTGAAAATATTTGCATACCTCCAAAACCGGGCCTCACCACTCGTACTAATTTTCATAACTTATTTGACTTGATTTTACTAAAAAGACGACATTATATTACACAACAATTGCTGTTAACACACCATCGACTAGTCAGAATTAAATTGAATATACTAAAAAATTGTTAAATTCTTACCTTTTTTCGACAATCGGGTAAAAATCCTCAGTAATTTCAGTTCTCAGCGAGACAAAATATCACAGCAAATTAAATTATCTGAGTATAAACAACTTCGCGTAACGAGAGTGCTACGCGCGCGGCTATAAGCGTTTCACAGTCAAGGCGTGTGTTGACACAAAGGGGGTACTGTTTGTACGCAGAGCATGGCGCGGTCTGCTTTTTAAAAAGAAGTAGATGAATATTGATAATGTTTTTCCCGTATTTCATAATGTTGGAGGCATATTCATGAAAAATACCACATATTTCATGACGTTGGCGGATTTTTGCCCATATTTGGTCCCTCCAAAAGCGGGCGATGTCGCGGTATTCATGAAAATGACGCGATGAAAAGTGATATTGAATCGAAGAAAAGTATACATATCTAATAGTTTGATATCTGTGCGCCTGACATACCTACCACTTTCAAAGTTGAGTGTTTATCCAAACTAGGTCATAGATTTGGCATGGGCAATGAGCCTGGAATACTAAGGGATCAAAACTGGCCTGGTCCAGAAGGGTCCAAAATTCTTGGGTCTTGCACCAACTACTTCAACCACTGGCCAGCAAGAAATAATCTATGGTATATTAACATTTAACCAGGTCAGCTTATTAAGGGAACTGTCAATTGAGACCAGTACCCAACTGCCGCTAGGTTTGGCATGGGGATTGAGGCTGGAATAATAAGGGATCAAAACTGGCCTGGTCAAGAAGGGTCCAAAATTCTCGATCTTGCGCCACCCACTTCAATCACATGTCAACAAAAAAACCTATTGTATATCCAAATGGGGTCAGCTTATTAAGGGAGTTGTCAATTGACCCCAGTACCCAGCTGCCGCTAGGTTTGGCATGTGGATCCAGGCTGGAATAATAAGGGATCAAAACTGGTCTGGTCCAGAAAGGTCCAAAATTCTTGGTCTCGCACCACCTACATACTTCAACCACAGACCAGCAAAAATAACCTATGGTATATTGCCATTTAACCAGGTCAGCTGATTAAGGGAGCTGTCAATTGAGACCAGTACCCAGCTGCCGCTAAGTTTGGCATGGGGATCCAGGCTGGAATAATAAGGGATCAAAACTGGCCTGGTCCACAAGGGTCCAAAATTCTTGGGTTGCACCACCTACTTCAACCACAGGCCAGCAAGAATACCGCAACCTTTGGTATATTGCTATTTAACTAGGTCAGCTTATTAAGGGAACTGTCAATTGAGACCAGTACCCAGCTGCCTCTAGGTTTGGCATGGGGATTGAGGCTGGAATAATAAAGGATCAAACTGGCCTGGTCCAGAAGGGTCCAAACTTCTTGGTCTCATACCACCTACTTTAACCACAGGCCAGCAAGAATACCGCAACCTTTGGTATATTGCTATTTAACCAGGTCAGCTTATTAAGGGAACTGTCAATTGAGACCAGGGGTCGATTTCACTAACATTACGATGCATCGTAGCTAACGAAGGGTTCAGCTCGTAACTAAAACTAGATATCACAAAGACATGAAAACCCTTCCTAAGTGTTCACCGCATCATAAGGTATATAAATTATGCATTAGAAAAATCGAACCCTTTGTTAACGTTGCGTGGGGTCACGAGGTGGTTGTAGCTAACGATGGGTTTTGGTCTTACGATGGGTTAACGATGCATTTTAACGTTAGTGAAATCGACCCCTGTACCCAGCTGCCGCTAAGTTTGGCATGTGGATCCAGGCTGGAATAATAAAGGATCAAAACTGGCCTGGTCCACAAGGGTCCAAAATTCTTGGTCTCACACCACCTACTTCAACCACAGGCCAGCAAAAATAACCTATGGTATATTGCCATTTAACCAGGTCAGCTTATTAAGGGAACTGTCAATTGAGACCAGTACCCAGCTGCCGCTAGGTTTGGGGAACAGGACTGGAATAACAAGGGATCAAAACTGGTCTGGTCCACAAGAGTCCAAAATTCAAGGGTCTCGCACCACCTACTTCAACCACAGCCCAGCAAGAACTAACCTATGGTATATCGGGGTCAGCTTATTAAGGGGGCTGTCAATTGAAACCAGTACCCAGCTGCTGCTAGGTTTGGCATGGGCATCCAAGCTGGAATAATAAAGGAGCAAAACTGGCCGAGAAGGGTCCAAAATTCTTAGTATCACACCACCTATTTCAACCACAGGCCAGCAAATATAACCTATGGAAAATTGCCATTTAACCAGGTCAGCTTATTAAGACAGCTGTCAATTGAGACCAGTACCCAGCTGACACTAGGTTTGGGGAACAGGACTGGAATAATAAGGGATCAAAACTGGCCTGGACAAGAAAGGTCCAAAATTCTTGGTATCACACCACCTACTTCAACCTCTAGAATCTATGTTCAACCACAGACCAGCAAGAATAACCTATGGTATATCGACATTTAACCAGGTCAGCTTATTAAGGGAACTGTCAATTGAGACCAGTACCCAGCTGCCGCTAAGTTTGGCATGGGGATCCAGGCTGGAATAATAAGGGATCAGTAACTGAGTGACAGCCGAGAGACTGTACCGCTGTACTACATTGTACCGCTGTGATACAGTGTACTCCGAAGGATCAATACTGCTTTCCAGATTCATGTTAGGAATTAGACATAATTCCTGCGTGAATTTAGCGTCGTTTTTAGCTGAATAGGTGGTGACATTTTTTGGCTGGGCTTTTGATACTGAAATGCTAGAGGTTCATGATTTCAGAGAATTCTAAGTAAAGTTTTGACTTTTATTTACATGGGATGAAAATAAATGTTTAACCAAGTCCAAATCTTGATAGCCACATTGTGGGTACAATGTTTAATTAGTATGTCTACTATCAGCTCGGCCGACTTGGCCAATCTTTGGGTCAGTGTCAGGTATTTTCTATATTTGTTAAATTTTCCATGTCTAATTGACTGTAAGACCCCCCAATAAAAAACCTGTGTCACTCACAGTAAGCCACTACTCATGCTATGGTCACATAACCACCGTTTGCCAACCTGTATCCGGTAATCATAAGGAAGCCGTAATGCCATCGGTATGACACAGGTGAATGTTTGTGTTGCCCGGTCAGTCAGAAGTCGGCCGCCGGTTGATATCGGATCATAACTGAAGACATCGTATACAAGCCACAAGGATTTATCTCCGAATAAAATTCTTGCGCCATGCTTCTGGCATCTTTATGGCTCACAGATAGCACCCGGTCTCCGCACGGATTTCTACTCTGTATGGCGCCGTAAACACATTGTAACCTCGCGGCAACGTTATGTAACCAGGGTATAAATCGCTTACCAGGCAGCAATTTGCTCCATGCATAACCTCAGTCTATGGCATTATTAAACTTGGCTCAATCTCATTGATTTTCAGCAGTGAGATTTATCAAGACTTAAATATTTAAGATCAGTTAGGGATAGCCAAACAAGCATTTCTGAATACTTTTCTGTGAACCCATGTGAACCATCAGGCTGCAGTGTGCACTCCATCCCCGGTAGTACCAGGACTTTATTGCCTCCGAGTGTTTCCGAATTTGGAACTCAATTCTTCTCAGTAGTCTGTGGGATTAATTCTACAATTTCAGTGCAATACTCTGGAGTGAATGGTATACTTATGCAATGCAGAGTATCTTTCATGAGAGAGTGTTTCTAGAGATCTTCCCACAATGCATTGTATGGAAGTATTTTCAAATTTGGAACTCATTATTAGGGACATTTACAGAATTGTCAACTTATTTGTTTTGTTAAATTTGAATTTGTCTTCAAATGTATTAAAATCTCTTTCAAAAAGAGGGATCAACCACTTTTTTTCATTTGAAATGTCACTATTATGATACATGTAACTGGGCATTTTTTAAAGCGCAACTTCATATAGATTACGCCTGATGATCGCAGCATGACAAAAGCGCGCTGTTTGAAACCCTTATTGTAGTGCAAGTTTCCATGATAGCACTGAAATAACACTCGGGTCTATGCTACTTTGCATTGACTTATGGGAAGATTTATATTTTACTTTACAGTCACCCAAATCCCCCTTTACTAACCAATACTGAACAATCAGCAGTCATGTTTTTCCCCAGGGGGGCACTCAACTTTGAAAGTGCGAAGCGCCGAAATACAGGGTCAGGTGAACTGATTTTTGGTAAAAAATGGATCTTTGAATCTGATTTTGGGGGTCTTGTGAGCTGAAATTTTGACCAAAATAGCCTTCTGAGTTGAAAATGTTTGCATTTTCTGATCAATGTTTTTCTCCCCAAAAAAGGGGTCTAAAGAACTGAATCATGCTGTAAATGGGGATCTAGAGGTGAGCAGCCTGAAAAGGGGTTCTTGACCGCCGGACATAGGTATCCTGCTCACAAATATGAGTGCCCCCCCTGGAGTTTTTCCAAGTTAATTTGCTGTGGGTCTGTGGCCAGGTTATATTTGGTTTACAGATCACAATTTTAGATGTCTGATAGTACTGTTGTGTATGTTTGTAACAGCAACTGGCTCTATAACGCACTTTAATCAAGCCTAACACGTGTCCGAAGTTGTTTTCAGTGATGTTTAGAACAGTTTAAAGTGTCAAGCGTTTAGTTCATGGTAACTTTGGGCGTATAACTGGGAAATTAAGTATCCTCAAATGTAAATGGGTCAAAACTTTATAGAGTGTAGCTATTTCTATATGGCTGCCTGAAATATGTTGTGAATGTCTTGTTTCAGTGCTTGCCAGTGAACTTTGCAAAGATGTATGCTAGGCCTTATACTTTGATCAACACTAAATAGACGGGAATTATGAGGCTTTTCTTCATCGGCAAGTAAACATAATCCCACTTACACCCGCGCCATAGATACTGACGCACAAGTCGCACCTACAAAGCGCGCTGCGTGTACACAATCTGCACTTCGGAAATCTACATTCATCTAGATGCATCTACATTTGAGGCTTCCGTGTGGAGAGCCCCAATATGTGGCTCAGAGTGCCCACTATTGCAGGTAACCGCTGATCATAATTCGTCAAAATTTGACCAGTGGAATTACACAAAGCCAGCTCACTCGCCTAATCTAACTATACGACAATCGTTCATGAGTATATGGTTTTGGTGAAGAGGTTGACAAAATGGTGATGTTTACATGCGCAACCTCTGCATGACGCACCGCATTTAACTCCAAGAAATTTGCACAATCACCAATGCGTTACGCGTGTTATCTGTGCGACGCTAAAAACAAATGCCTTCAGGATACGGGCCAATCAAGTGCTTAGATTGATTAGCAATTGCCGGCATCTTATTTTGGATAAGATGTCGGAGCCCAGCATAGGTAGGCCTTAGGCTTATGTCATGTGTAAGATTTCTTCTTTGATTTTTAATACTAAGATAACTTCTTCCTCATAATATTGATCTCCTTTATATTGTGATGTCTTCACTTAGGTTTTCAAAGATGCTACAGAGTTGCTCATCACAAATCAACAACGATGCATCTATGCGTCCGCATATTTTTAACGTGTTAGGGTGGCTTTAGCCACCAGAGTGTGATAAAAATACACCAACGTATCAGATGCAGCAAATATTACAATAGTGATGTCTTTTTTGACCACTTAGAAAGACAAATAAACAGTGCCAGCTTGTTCCTATTATAAGGCCAAAAAAAATAAATTGTTATGTTGCCCTCAGCGACCGACCTTATTCAAAAATTTAAAAAAAAAATATTAGGGTCGGGAAAGCACCCAATTTTGCTCAGATTGGGTGTGTTTTGAGAAAATATTTTGAAAAATAGTGGAAAATGCACCCAAATTTGGTACTTTAGGTGCTTTTAAAAAAAAATTATTAAAAAAAAATATTTTCCGACCGACCGACTCGATTTTACAGACTGTACCCTTTGCCTTGACAAAATCAGAATTTTGAACTTTTTTATGTGATTTGATATTTTCCAGACATTGGCACTCCTGGCTAAATTCCAGAAGAAGCTCCACTCCGCCATCTTGGACGCACCAGAGGAGAAGGAGGAAGGAGAAGCCGACGAGGAGGAAGAAAATGTGGAGGTGGAGGAAGAAAAGGAGCAGACAGATGCTGACCTCGCATGGTAGGTAGAATAACACCATTAGGACAGGGTTCGTACGGTCCTTGAGAGTCCTTGAAAATCCTTGAATTTGAAAACACCTTTTCAAGGCCTTGAAAGTCCTGGAAATTTGCACAGAGTCCTTGAAAGTCCTTGAAAATTGATAATTTATGGCTAATTGATCCCAAATTCAGCGAGTGGATTGATGTCGGCAGGAACAAGAGTTCAGCATACTGCAAATTATGCTGTGGTAAGTCCTTGAAAATCATGCTTTTGGACCTTGAAAGTCATTGAAAAGTCCTTGAATTTTAAAGGCTCCAAGGTGTACGAACCCTGTTAGGAATTTCCCCAGGGGGCCACTCATATACTTTCATGTGATTTCATCAGTGAGCAGACCCTCAAATTTTGTACCCTAAACACTGACCTGGGCAATGAGTAATCCTAACCCTTTTCACTGACTTTTGTGTCAAAATGATACCCTTTTCAATGACCAATCGTATTTTAAGTACCCTTTTCACAAACCTACCATAAAAAGCCCTTAACAGAGACCCTATTCACTGACTTATCATTAACAAGTACCCTTTTCACTGGAAATGGCCTGTGGTAATAGAAGTGACGTGATTCATCAAATTTGGGGTGTGTTCCATGGAAATGTGAAGTTTTTTTCTGGATTTTTCAGAGGTTTTTTTGTTGTTAATTCATGTTCTTAGAATTTATACTTTAATCGCTGACAACTTGTTCTTAAAATCCCTAAACGCTAATGTGTGCTTCTAAAAGCATACGCTTTTTTCCAAAATAAAGTTATCACGGTCCTCGCGGTCTTGTGTATCGGGGTCCGCGACAATTCGTAAAAAAGGTACCCTTTCCCTTGGATTTCTGCTCGCTGATGACCACAAGTTTACACTTAGTGGCCATCCCCGGGGAATTTCATTGGCATGCCCATTCAGTGGTCCCAGGTTGTCTGGAATATCCGTTTGGGAAAGGTCGTAATTCATTTACCTAAATGAATTCATTTATTATAAAGGAATTCATTTACTGTATAGTAAATTAATTAATTTGCTCTTAACTTTGAATCAATTTTTGGAGCAACCTATGAAAAGCAGAGAACATTTTAATGCATTTTTATATTGAATGTGACCTATTCTCAAAATTTAGTGATGTATTTTTGAATTCTATCTGAATATGATATCATCACCTGGGGGCGCTCGAAGAAAACAGTGGTACACATGCTCGTCAGAAAAAACGTTGTGAAGGGGTCGGATTTTGGTCCATTGGCGCCATCGACGTCTTTAGAAAAAGGGGTACCTTTTCAGGGTAACTTTCAACATTTAGGGTTGTCTTTTTATGATATCTTCAACTTAATTGTCACTTTTTTGTCAGCTATTCTAAAATTCCAAGAAATACAACATATTATGCTTCCAATTTAATATATTCATGTTTGTTATGGCAGAAAATAGTGCGTTAGGCTGTTAAAGTTCTACTTTCAAATGTACATTATGCCATTTAGGGGTCAATTTCAGTGTATTATGACATTTTAGGGGTATGATTTTGAATATTTTACACCATTTAGGGTTGGAATTCGCTGTACATGATTACGACATTTAGTGTCCCGACTTTTCATCGAGGGGCCCCACCCCCTGGGGTCATCACTTGGCACAAAGTCAAAAACCTTTAGAGGGAACACTGAGTGTATGTACGGGACAGGGAGAGGGTTTGTGTTCTATTGTTATGCATGACTGCTTTTGTCTTTGATCAATAAAAAACCTGCGTGTACGTAAACTTACACTGCATCATGAAGATGAAAATCAACCGAGAAAATATTTCATACATGTAGGAGAATAGACCACTTTCGTGTGTCCCATAATGCATCTTGAAAGTACCACAAATACGGGACCTTGTGACGTATCTTGCGCAGTCGTGTTATGCGCAATGCGCAGAACTTTAAATATGGTAGACCGAGCAAGATACGTCACAAGGTCCCGTATTTGTGGTACTTTCAAGATGCATTATGGGACATACGAAAGTGGTCTATTGACATTGCAAGTATAGCTTTCCTACAACATCATCCCCAGAGGCACAGTGCGGTATGATAAAGTAATTCAGTTTGGCGGAACTCACAATTCGGATGCGTATCTGAATTTGGATACCCACATACATTTTGTATCAAATTGTGATACCCGCATCAGAATTAGGATATGGAGGGATCGCCTGATACGCCTGTCATGGCGCAGGAAACAAATCGATAGCGCAAGCTGGCAAGCACATGTAGAACATCTTTCTTGCATCTATGATAAATGTATCTGTGCAATTCCACCGGGACAGCTTCGAAACATGTCCTGATAGCTCCTTATCACAGAAGGCAAAATAATTTGGCCAAAACTTTCTTACAATTACGATGACATATGATGATAATGTTATTGACTTTTATATATACCGGTATGGTGTGCAGCGAAGCTGAATATTCATTTCAGCTGATATCCCGTTTCAGCTGTTTTTTAATCCAAATTCGGATACGGAATATCTAAATTCAGATACGTATCCGAATTGTGAGTTCCACCGAACTGAATTACTTGAGGAATAGCAGGGGCTACTTTCTATTAAGGTTATTTCAGAATTGTCGTTGTAGCTCGTAGCTGCGACATACGACGTATTTGCAATGTTAAGCTATCGTGGTGCAGCATGGCACGTGCATATTTATGATGCTGCCACAATGGTTTGATCAAGAGAAAAATTGAATTCAAGGTAATTGGAAATGACATGTTGCTGTGACCACTATGACAAGTATATCCATATATCAATTTGCCGTGCTTGCTGCAAATTTTCCAAACGCAGAGTCGTGAATGCTCACTTTGGATTTTTGACGTCACTCTTGTTGTGCGACACCCAGGACAGACACTTTAAAACCAGCTTTACAGGTCATACTCGTAATGGCCACCAAAAGAGATTTCTTCTCTTATTCATCATAATCAAACCTGGGGCCTATTTCACTAACATTATTTTTTGCGATGATTGCAGACGCTCTCGTAAATTAGAAACAATCGCAAATATCATTTGCGATTACTTTTCCATTTCACTAACATCGTTTCACTTTTATCTCCATGGACGAGGCTATCGCAACTTTTGCGATGATCTCGTCCAAATATGGCGCGAAATAACATCAGGTGATATCAAGAATTTGCGATATGACTTCCATTTGCGATGTTTTCTTTGCGGATGCTCATAAGTACTCGCAAGATATTAATTGCAAACAAAATCATTGTTGCGATGATTTTTTCATCGCAAATCTAAGTGAAATCGGGTTCGGGAAATCAATCGCAAATTTGCGATGATCTCTCGCTTTTGCGATGAAGTTTGGCATTAGCGATGGATTTATACGTTAGTGAAATAGGCCCCTGATGTGTTTTGTGCTTTGTCCATGAGATCTTGTTATTGGCATGTTGTCTATCATATCATTTTCTTGGTTACAATATTGCATTTACTTGAAAATGGGTGTAGCTGGCTTTTTCAGGAGATGGGTATTTGCTATCTTGTCTTAACCATCTTTATTATCATCTTAAAAGTGTTTGATAACAGAGAAAACTTTGTTTGGTAATTTACTTGTCTGAAAAAGAAATTTTATAGGCCTCAGACCGGTGTGTATCGACTCTTCATTGAATGTTGTATTTCACACATAAATATATCCCATGTACTGTTTAGTAGTGCTGTAAATGTCTGTTTGATGTTGTATGTTCAATTTATCAGTCTAGGGGTTCAGTTTATTGGTTTAAGTATTAAGAGCCCGGGAGGGGTACTTAGTACAGAATTGATCACGGGGATGTGCCGTAAACTTGGGTTGCAATATCAGGCTGTTACAAATGGTGGTATTTTGATGGGTCTGTTTTTCAAACAAATTTTGGACTTTTTTCTAAATTTTAAACAAAAATCAGCCTTAATTTGTGCCAAAATAGTATAAATTTTCACATTTTTTGTATAAATTTGCATAATTTTGACATTTGGTATATGGATGGGTCCCTTTTTCTTGAAAATTGGTATATACATGGGTGGTACTTCACATTTCCCAGCAGCACACCCCTATCAAAACCAAATTTAAGTCACCCCCCCCCCCCCTGAGATTAGAAAGAGGCACTATAGCCAAAACCAAAAAAAAAAAATTCCCCAAAACATCTTGATTCCCTGAATACTTATCTCCAAGAATAGCTATATGAAAAGGGAGAAAAAAACTCTTGATTCTTGTTCATTGGGTACTGCGAGTTTAATGAAAGCTTACTCCCCTCAAGCATAATAATAGAAAATGAAGAAAATAGTCCAAGTCCAAATACGTCACAACTGGGAGATGGATATGGTCACCGAATCGCTGCAGTGGCAGCACCCATGGGTGGCTTGGTATTGGCGAATATTGGATTGGACTGCGAGAGGTCCCGGGTTCGAATCCCCATGTCGAATGTGATAATATGATTTTTTTAATACAGTAAGATTTAAGGGGTAGAGTTACAAAGGCTTATATATATGAAGTATGACTTGGTATAATAATTATCCCTAACAGTGCTGAATCCTACAAAATCCTACAGTAGAAAATAAAGAAAATAGTCCAAATATGTCACAACCGGATATATATGGTCACCCAATCCCATATTGGATTGGGATGTGAGAGGTCCCAGGTTCGAATCCGCTGGTCGAATGCATGAAAATGTGAATTTTTTTTATACAGTACGATTTGAGGAGTTTTGGACCTTTAGTGGGTTAGGGTTTTTTAATGCTGTTGACAGTTATATTAGAGCATAATTGAAAGAAGTAAAAAAAACAAGCAATTTTAATAAAATAGAATGCTCACAAAATTCAGTTTACTGAAAGAAAATTTGTTGAATTGGCATGATGGCACGATTTACAACTTTGATGTTTTAGACTTCTAAAATAATGTTTAATCTGTGTGACTGTATGTTATGATTATAAATCGTTTCACTTTTAATTTATACTTTTCATATGTGACATGAAAATAAACACTGTTTCATCTCGCGAGTGTTGAATCAATATTTTTTGGAAAAACTGAACTATGATCATTATCCATGTCAAAATAAACCGTCTTTCTTTTGATTATTTTTAGATCTATAAATAAAACTCTTTGATTGCAGATAAGATTGACATTGTGGGGTGAAATGGACTTTAAATCGAGGTACAGTTGACGCCGCTTAATTAGGACACCTCGGGAGTAGCAAAAATATCCCGATTAACCAGTTGTCCTGATGAGGGCAAAATACTGAAAAAACCGTAGTGAGATGTTTTCAGGGCACAAAAACACTTAAAATAGACACTAATTCATGAGCTGACAAAAATTGCCCCCAGTGAAAGAATTTTAATCTCTTGAATGGACCAGGATTTGGGGGGATTGTGAGTTTAGTTGCCCTTCCCCCTTATTTGTAATTCATATGCATAAAATTAACTTTGTCATCATAATTTCATATACAATTTTGACGAATTAATTAATTTTGTCAAAAATATCCCGTTTATCAGAGGGAAATGTCCATATTAACAGATCAGTTTTGCACATAAAGAAACAGTTTCCTGATTGAACATGTTAATTAACCAAAATTCATTTTAAGAGGATTCTGATTAAGCAGCGTGGACTGTTTTTGGATCAGCTTTATTAAAAGTCAGCAGAATTAAATATTATAGGTATATTTTTCAAGAATCAAAATTTGGAAATAATAATATAATAATTTACAAATTTTACAAAGGGATAGGCCCTATTAGATCTTGAACAAAATTCTTCCCCACTTCCTGAGTTTCGCCTTATTAAAGGGGCAATTCATGATCCACTCGGCATCCTTAAGTTCACCTCTATCAAAACTGTCAAAATTGAGATTTTTAGCTGGTAAGAATTCTTGGTTTATGCTACAATCCCAAAACCATTCTGTCAAATGTGCTTCCATTTTTGAGAAAAAAAATTACTGCTGGGGCCCCAACAGTAATTACAACACCGTAGTCTATGTGTATTTTTAAAATGCTGAAAAGATTGTATAAAGAAATGGAGAAATACGCATCGTACACTAGAACATTAATCACAAACAGGCCAGGATTTTATTTTATTAGAAAAAAATCCTGGCCGAACAGGGACTCGAACCCGGGACCTCTCGCTTGCAGTGCGAGCGCTCTAACCACTGAGCTATTCGGCCTCTCAGATAAACCGAGAGTTTATCTGAGAGGCTGAACATAGTTGTACCTATGTTCAGTTCGTCTATCTCCCAACTTTAGATATATGAAAAGATTGTAACTTGAGAACAACTTGTCGGAGTCAGGTGAAATTTTCATACCACATTTATGTTGTATTCTTATTTTTATTTAGCTGGAAAAGAGGTGAGGTTTTTCATCACATCAGAATCATGAATTGCACCTTTAACTTAAGCATAACATGTAAAAGCGACTTTGAGCATCTTTAAGAGACACCCTCTGGCATATTTGAATTTTCTAGAGTACAAATATTTGAACATTTGGACAGTGTGTTTATTTTAATTAGATACATTGTATAAATTCATCTTTCAATTTCTGCTGAAAATGGTGGTTTCGCGTACAGGGGAGTATTATTTTATAAATTGTATATAAATAAACATCAGAAACTTTTCAGAGAAGATACAATCCAGCCAAAGTCTCTTATGCAAACAGAGGAGGGTGGCAATGGCAACTTATTACTGGTTGCCGTTTTTTTATACAGTACGATTTGAGGAGTTTTGGACCT